>JASGXE010007334.1:0-59547 GCA_030068105.1 Sinentomon sp. SZTP_YWyxl | reverse complement strand
GCATATTCCTATTTGTGCTGATTGGCACACAACTTGCATTTTTAAACTAAAAATCCTTTCATCTCATGAACTAGAAGGGCTGTAGACATCAGTGGAAGAAGATGAACGGCCGTATGCATCAAAGCCACTAACCCTAACCCTAAGATTGAAAATGGCCTATTTCATCTGTCGATTTCCATTAGAAAATTTCATTTCTAATGCACAACAGTATTCCTTTTCCATTGTTGAGAAAGATGCATCTGAATGTGGAATTGGCTCATTTCAAGCTTCGGGTTCGTGGCTTTGGTGCATTCGGCCGGATGAATAATGACTTTATTAGAAAATTCTCACAGAAAAGACAGGAGGTAGTGCTGCAAACAAAGTGGAAGTAGCCCTTTGAATAGTCTTGCAAGAAGCCTCCACTCATGATTGTGAACTGGAGGGAAAAAAGAAGCAAACGATGGGACAGAACAGTTAATAGTATTGACAATTCAAAAAATTCCGACCTTGCGTAAACATTAGCCTTTTATTATTGGTAATTTCAGTGTGAATTCTACCTTCCCATTGGTGACACCCACCTGACTGTAAAAAAATAGGCCGAAATGTAAAATTAGTGTGATGGAAATCTCCAAATTTTTCTTCACTATCACCGATGAGCAAGCGATTTCGATGTGAATTTGGCATTCCCATCGGTGATGGTGCACCTTTCGGAGGAGAAATTGGCTAATAACGTCAAAATGATGCGATGGAACCCCCCATGTTTTCCTGGCAGGTTAAGCTGACAGCTGTCACCGATGATAAAGGCACTGATGATATAAAAAGGTTAAACGGATTTGATGATAGTGGTGAACAGGTAACGCACGAAAGCAGTCAAGGGCAGGTGCCTGTTTTGAAATTCCAGCTGATTCCACAAATCAACACCGTGCAGATTGCTGGGCTGGTGAGCCTAAAGTCAACCGGCTGAAGGAATACACTATTTTTATCCGCAATTAATCGCGTCTGATAACCACTGCAGCAAGTTCTCGTAAACACAAGTGAATATGGTGGAGCACAAAAGCTTTCAAAAGTTTAACCACATACCTCAACGTGGATAAACCGACGAATAATTTCTCAGCCTCATGGCTGACAAAGGAGCAAAACTGCAAATTTCAAAGAAAAAAAATCCGCAATTTTTTTACCAATTTGGATACTACTGTTTTTATATCTATAGACTGTTTCATGTTCCAGTCCTATTGAAATCTGTAATTGAAGACAAAATACTTGAGGACAAAAATGTCAGGAAATGAAGTGAGGATCAGAATTTTCAAGCCCAATGTTTCACTTTGCCACCATTTAATGCATTTGACCATCAATCTGCAACAAACTGGTCATGCCATCACTGTCATTTGCATTATTTTGATAACTTGCAGATGCAATGGTTTGGAATGCCAGGGATGTATGCCTCTCAATAACCAGGAAGTTTTGCATTTTCTTTGCTCAAGTGGACCTTTGTTTTTCAATTCAATTCCTCCAGATGTTTTTCGGTTGACCTGTCACGCAATTATTATATTTTCTCATCCTCCATTTACGTGCCCATGATAGCTTTGTTTGAGGCACAACACATCATTTTACTTGCATTGTATTTTCTGAAAGGGTGACATTTCCACAGCATATTTCACCGACTTTATGCTTAACACAATGTAGATCTCCGCAAGGTGGTTAGCGTAATGTTTTATGATGTCACACCCCTGTCGTCAAACAAGTAACTGTGGGAAATAGGTACGATTGTCGAAAGGAACTCATCCCATGAAGTAGAAACGATATTGTATGGCCCACCAAATTTTTTGGCATTTTAGGAGCTTTGATTTCTCTACTTTTTGAGGAACGTCATTTCTCTACCTTTCTCTAGCCATTTTTGTGCAGTAGGTACCATTATGTTTTGTTGCATAGGGTGTCCCCCCAAAAAAGAGGCCCGGCGTATATTGCCCGTTTGATGTATGACGGAGCTGTAAAGGTCGGCATTTGGTGCGCCTTTTCAGGAAGAAGGATAAATGTCCATTGTTCCTCAAAGAGACCATCAACTCCGACGGTACATACAACCCTTCCTGTTCCAGCCCTTCGTCGTTAGACTGAACAATGAAGAACGATGTAGGCCTAATGCATCCTTTCAGCGGGCCAACACAACAGGCCATACGGCCAACATCACCACGGCTTGGAAAATCGTGCTGTCGATGAGATTTTCGGTGCTTGAACACATTCGACGAATTTTGAATTTTAAGGCTTTATTGGAGCGTTTGGTGACTCAAGATGACACCTGGGTGCGCCACTATGATCCCTATAGCAAACCGGAGTCAATACAGTGGAAAAGGCTTACATGAGACGCAACTTGTGAAATTCAATCCTCAGCCAGCAAAGTGATGCGCAGTGTTTTCTGAGATTGGAGTGGAAACCTGACGGATTTCTTGGCACCAGGATCAACAATCAATGGCCAATTCCATACTGCAAACTTCTATTCAGTTGCTGGTTTAAATTTAGGAGAAGCACTGGGGAATGCTGGCATCGTTGGGAAAAGTGTGTTGCCTTTACAGGAGGTTGCATATAGATGCGGTAATGAGTGTGAGAAATTGCAAAGTGTTCAGACTTTCAGAGAAATGCAAATATGTAAAACTCAACTTTTTGATCACATGCCTTGACAATATGCCCTGGACTATCATGCAAATTTAATTTTTCCTGTTTCGTTACATTTTTCAATCGAAATTGTTTGCAAACATACACTCAATTGTTCACATACAATTTTATTTCAACTTATTAATTATATACATCATGCAATCAAAAATATGAATGTTTTGGAAAGTTTAGTTTGCAAACTCACCATTTCGATGCTTCCAGCAGTCCGGTTTGTCCATTCTTAGCTTTGTAGTAACCAGGAAAATCAGTGTGGACGTCAGTAGTCACAAATTCACAGAAACAATTCAGTGTTCATAAAAATCTCAGTAACTCACATAATTTATTATTCAATTATTCAGCAACCAGTCATGGTTGATTTGCACTAGATAAAACGTAGATGCCGAAAGCATCGCATGAATGAGCAAGACGTATCAAGAAAACAAAAGAAAAGAAAAAAGTATTGTGTTGGGAGGGGGTTGAATCATCATGAAAAGAATGAAAAAGAAAAAAGTAAAAATATTTTTTTGAAAAAAAAAACCGAACTCGAAGAAGCAACGTTTTAAGGATTTTGTATTTGGAGGGTGAGTTGTGATACATTGGAGTGGATTACCGACTCCCTTGAGAGTGACAATTTTGTTATAAATTAACAAAAATATAGACCTTTTTTTGCAGCAAAAAAGAGGTCAGACAAACAATGATTTGTCAATCATGATGACATTTCTAAAGATTGCAAACTTATCATGGATATCTCAATAGATAATAAAAGACACCCTGTGCGGAATGCTAACTAAGGTGGATGACCAAAACTTTTGTAACATGATTACCCTGAAGGATGGTGGCAACCTAAAAAATTATGATTTTTTGCAGTTATGTGTTCTTTGAAGAGTGTTTCATGCAGCTGCAAAAAATCCGAAAAATTATCCAGTCACCGAGTCATGTGATGAAAGCGATTCAATGGACTTAACATGAAAAAAAGCATGATGTGCCAACATTTTCACAAATCGTTTATGCATTCCCCCTCGTCTTTTCCCGATGCCTGTAACTGCCCAACTCCCAATACAAAATTTCAAAAATAATTTTTTTCCCTTATTTTCTTGCATTTGTTATTTTCAGTACATTATATTATTTTTCTTCCTTGTAGGTGCTTTTGCTAGTTTGTTTCACCAGCTGCAAATTCTAATTTCTGATCACCATGTTCTCAGCTTTGAAAAAATTAACAGGAAAAAATGATGGCAACGCAGCTATCACTGCATCGGGGGTGCAAACAATGTCTGAATTATTGCAGAAGAAATTTTCCAAGGGTGTCCAATACAACAGTAAGTTCAAATTCATTGAAATTATTGACTAATGTGATTACCAGTTAAGCTCTATGTTGTGAATGGGGTTTCTTTTTTGCAGCCATTTTGGGTGTTGAAGGTGCAGAATTTACCACATGAATCATGAATTCAGGGAAAGGAAATTTGTTTGCTAGGATTGCTCCCCATTAGCTTGCCATGTTAGACATGCCATCAAATTTCATCTCGTTTTTCAGTCGGTGGCCAACCTCTTTTTGCCAATTTATTGCGATATCAATTTGAGCGCTTTTGAAGGAAGGGTGCAGACTCACAGGTTTGTTGATCTTAGCTCCTACCAGGCGATTTCGACATATTCTCTCTCCGAAGCACCGACTGATCACAACTCAACTAATGATCAGCTTGTTCCTAGGTGGGACCTCAACAGTTCCGAAACTGTCGGGACATGCCCAGAGAGAGCGATCTCAGAAGAAATCAAAATTGGCTTTCCCTGATTCGATTTTTTGTGTCAATTGCCCAGACCCACCATCACCCTCAACAGTCTCAAAACAAATTTGATGGTAAAACCAAAAAAATGCCCTCGATTTTTCTCTAACCTTATGTTTTTATAGTGAAAGTAGCCATCAAGGGTGATAGAAATGTTGGCAAATCATGTCTTCTGAGGAGACTACAAGGTCAGAAATTTGTTGAGGATTACATGCCAACGGATGAAATTCAGGTTTGAAAACTGAGTTGAGCATTTTTGTTGCATTTGCACCAGGTGGGCAGTTACTTACTTGCTGGAGGGTTAGCTCTACTCTACATGTGAAATCAAGGCACTTGCTGTCCATAGCTTGGATGCTACACATAAGTTGCTTGCCAGGTGACAAATCGGAAATCTGTGTTCATCTCTCAGGGCCGAGGAGAACCAGTTTTCTCGAAGGTAGACATGCAAAATCCCCAACACTTCTCGGAAGGAGCCAGGCATCTTCCCTGTGGGAGTCTTGGGGCGGAGCCCCCAGTTATCGACGTCTGGTGCGGAGCTCCAGCAGGGTTCAAAGGAGCAGAGGCCCCCAAAAGCTCAAGAAATTTTGAAAATTGGGGAATTTCTTGGCAGGGGTCGTCCCACCAAGCTCTCAGAAATAAATTCCGATATCAAAGGGAGTCTGATGGATGGAATTTCAGAACTGGAAGATATTCTTGCATTTTGTTGTTCGAGGATAATTTTGAACTGTTTATTAAATTTCCAAAATTTCGGAGGGATAATGAAATGGAACCATTCCCCCACACCACAAACCAGGGATATCGAAGGGAGCCAAAAGCCGCAATTCGTATTGAAACAGTGTGTGGAGTTGTTGCCATTCCCATGAGTCACACCCAACAGACAAAATGTATTAATTTCTGCTGCTTTGGCTTGTTTGAGAATTCAGAGGGAGAGGGGTTTCAGAGGTCAATTTGTTCTACACCCCCATGTTCTACCAGCTAATTTGCAATCGTAAATGCATAAAAATCTGTTCTATCAAGTGCCATTTCCACCAGAAAATATGCATGTAGGTAACGAAGAAGACATGTTTATGGCAATACACATAAAGCTCGGATGCCTTCAGGGGCAGTTTTTACTTCGTGGATGGTACCCATGATTTTATAAAACAAATTGTCTGAAATTAGGATGCACGTTTCTTCATTTCAAGTTCCAAGTTCCAACTGGCAATTGATAAAAAATGGCAAAATTCTGATTGACACAAATTGGCTAACTGAGGGCATCGTGGAGATGTGGGTTTCAACAAGGGACATCAACGGTGGTTGAGGCAACAATTCCCCAGAAAACAGCATTTTGTGTTATTGGGGAGATACATCCTCCCACTCCGTCCCATGATCGGTGTCCCTGCCTACAGAGCAGCCTCAATCTGGCCGAATGTCCAGCACCTGAATGCATTTATTACCTGACTTAAAAAATAATATTGCAATGCCACTAAACTTCAATATAATATGAGTGTTAGAAAACACATCGTGTTTTTGACCATGTGTGATGTTTTTGAAAAGTCAGAAAAATTCACTCTTCATTGGTGGCATCAAGAGTTGAATTACTCCTACCTCTGATGTCTAGGTAAGAGTAATGAGTAGGCAAAGATTATGTCCGTTGCTAAAAAATTTGGGTGTCAACAATTCAGTTTACTTCTCTGCTTGTTATTTCATTTTGTTTAAAAATCCATTTTGAAGGTGACTAGGCCTTTATCAAAGGTCTCTACTTTGTTACTTTAGGTGCATCTGGTTTTATGATTTAGCAGCATAGAAGCTCACATTTTTTCCAGAGGTATGTACTCCCACAATTCGGAAAATGCTGTCACGCACACTTTTATTGAGAACTCCACGAAGAAACTCAGTGGCACGGAACTTTCAGAACATTAACCAAAAATTGGTGAAAGCCCTACAGTTTTCTTACAGGTTGCCAGTATCACTTGGAATTACAAAGCAACTGATGATGTTGTAAAAGTTGAGGTGTGGGACATTGTTGATAAGGGAAAGAAGAAACCAAAATCAACTGGTCTGAAACTAATCAACAGTTCAACACCAACCGAAATTGCTCCAGCCACTGCTTTGGATGCTGAATTTGTTGATGTATATCGAGGAACACACTGCATCATCATGCTCTTGGATATGACCAAGTCCTGGTGAGGATTTGAAATTATTCTTTAAAGGTCTTCCAACTTATTTGTTTGTTTTTTTACTAGGCTTCAGGGGCGGACTGGCCCGGGCGGGAGGGCAGGAATCCCCGCCGATGCCCCGCCGGAAATGCATGCTTTTGTTGCCCTTTTGAACATCACCATTTTGTTTTTGTTTTCCCATTGAAAGGTTAGCTGTTTCACCGGATTTGCTGCTGGTGGGATATATCGCTGTGATTCTGTCAGGTTGCCCCAAACTTGCAACAACTTTCCCATCTTTGCTTAATCAGGAGAATCTGAGAATGTGTAAAAACCGGGGAACTCGAATAGCAACATCACGGCAACACAGAAGACTTTCGCTGGACCATGTTCAAATATTTCATCAAGTGGAAATTCTGACTTTGCAATATGAAATGACAACTCTGCAAGAGGAAATATTAACTTCACTGCAATATAAAATGGCAACTTTGCAACTAGAAATTTTGAGTTTAAAACTCAAAACAAGACTTTAGAATTCAAAACTTCGCCTTTGCAACTCAAAACTTCTATTTTGCAACTAAAAATTTCTTCCTTGCAACTCGAAATTTAGTCGAAAATTCAACTTTCTAAATTGAAATATCGAGCGGAAATTCGAACTTTCGACTAGCGGCAACTCGAAATAAGGATCTTGAAACTCGAAATTAATAATGGCCGTATTCCCCAAAGCCACTAACCCTAAACCTAACCCTAAGCTTGAAAAATAGTCAATTCCACATTTTGAGATGCATCTTTCTCATGAATGGAAAAAGAATACAATACTGATAATGCATAGAAATGAAATTCCCTAACAGTACCTAATCTAAACATTATAAATTAGCTATTTTTGAAGCTTAGGATTTAGGGTCAGTGGATTTTGGGAATGCGACCGAAAAAGAGTCTGGTAAACTTGAAAGTTCTATTTCTTTCCACTCATCTCGTGTGTAAAGTTGGCAACCACTATACGCTGTCCGAAATTTTTGAGGAATGCGGTGAAGACCCTGCAACGACATTTTTCAATGCATCGTTTCAAAGGGCATGCGAAACCGAATGGAACTTTTTCATAGGGCTTGTACAGATTCCATATGGGACCATGTGGCTGGTGTGACGTGGCTTAAACGTGCTCCCTCAATCCTGGATGACAGAAGATGATATCCTTGCCATTCTAGAAAGACAGGTGACTTGCCTTATTTGATCCTCGCAATATTTGATCCTTGCAAGTTTGAATTTCAATGTCGAAATTCAGAGTTTCCAAGACAAAAAATCACATTTGAAAGTCAAAATTTGGATTTTGCAGAAAGTCAACATTGAGTTACAGAAAGTCGATATTTTGAGTTGTATAATTAAACTCGAAATTCACAGTTGTGCAGTCAAACCAAAGTGGCAAAATCGAAATCTCAAGTTTGTTTATTGCTTTTTCAGAAAACCCCAATAAGCTTTGAGAGACCAGAATCGAAAAAATCCGAGAAGGATTGGGTTGGGTGTCAGATCCTTGTAGACTTTTGAGAGTACGTGAATGGACACAGAGAAATGGGTCAGGGCAGTACATCAAGATCAAGATGCTGATTAGCTGTCAGCAATAGGTACCTACCTGCTCTTCAGAGCTGTGGAAGTGAGAGAACCGAGTTCATTGAATGGTGATGCTTCCAGCGGGTCCACATTGGAAGACGATTGAGGACAGAGAAAGAAATATAGCCGAACAAAGAAATATATCCGTTACACAAATATAACCGTTTGTTACATCCCTTTGGGACAGAAGTCAGACCAAAGAAACGGAAGGGTGTGCCTTTGGTGCATTTTTTTAGAGCAGAGAGTCAAATTTGAAATTAATTTCTCGGCATCATGTGACTTTATGCATTCCCTCGCATGTGGGCCACTGGACTGGAAGAAGACATCTTCAACAGCACAGGATAATGTCACATGCCATTTGTCAATAATTTAACTGCAATTTGTCTGATATGTATTTTTCTCATATTCGGTTCGTATTTCGTTGAAAGTATGGTTCGAGGATTCCTGAGGATGTGTTGCCCCTGTTGAGAATTTCCTGCCTAACAAATCAGTGGCCAGTCCGCCCCGGCTAGGCTTTGTTCAATTTGGATATGATTGCTTTTCTCTGACTTTTTAGAAATTTTACATTCACCTTAAAGGGGATGTTCCTTCCTAATGGTGAAAATTTCAAAAATTCTAGTTTTGATACTTTCACACAGTATTGTGCTATTCTATTTCAGCGCATGCACTACAAATTGGCAAACCGCAGACCATGTTGAAAATTTCAGAACATGTTGAAATTGAGCCGAACCGTTCATAAAGGTTTTTGAGATGTGTAACGTTTCGCCATCGGCATCTTCATTCAACACTAGTAAGTGCAAAAAGGAGTGAGGTTTAGTTGTGCACTTATTGGTGTTGCCTGAGGAAGCCCCACGTTG
Organism: Sinentomon sp. SZTP_YWyxl; assembly: GCA_030068105.1. Lineage (NCBI taxonomy): Eukaryota > Metazoa > Arthropoda > Protura > Sinentomata > Sinentomidae > Sinentomon > Sinentomon sp. SZTP_YWyxl. Next base: position 50,547 of record JASGXE010007334.1, on the reverse strand, counting down.
GCGATGGCGAAACATCACACATCTCAAAAATCTTTATGAACGGTTCTGCTGTAAGTCAATTTCAACGTGTTCTGCATTGTCTCATTCATCCAGGACTTCAAACCGCTTTCAGAAATTCCACCTGATTCAAAAGTTACAGAATTTGACTGGACGTGCTAGTTTCGAGGTGTAGGCCCTACCGTAAATCGTAATTGCTACTGTAGGCCGGAATTGGTTGAATTTCAAGGCCTTTTTTTATATCGCTTCACTTTTTGCTGCCCGGTGGCTTCCTTTGCTTTATTTCTCAGCCAAAAACATAACAGGGTGCTGAAATTTGCAGCCTGAAATTTGAGCCTGTGATTTGATTTTTTGCGTACAGCCTAAGTTATTTGCCAACAAAGGCCAAGCCAAAACTATCCAAAAGTCTTTACGATTTTGCAATGCAAATGTCGAAAAAAGGTTTGTAACTCAGTGGTGTTTTCTGATTTGGAACTGACCTGCTCATGAATGCAGCAAAACGTCTTCTTTTAGTTAATCTCTGACTTGCCCATGCTGACTTGCTTGCTTTGTGCTGATGTGTTTCTTCACTCTTTGTTTTCAGGACATTCGATTATGTAAAGAGAGAACTTCCTAAGGTTCCCTTGGACATTCCTGTTTTGATAGCTGCAAATCACAGGGATATGGGTCATCACAGATGTGTTAGTGCTGATGAAGTTTTAGGCTTTATTGAAGACCTTGGACGGTTAGTCCTCCTTTGGGCTGCGTTCTATATTTTGCAAGTGGCTGCACCACTATTGTCACTTAGCGGCCGTCGCAAATGTTCCACTTCGTTCATAAACCTGTACTTCAACATTTACCCTTTCGTGGGTTCCAGGTGAATGGCGAAAATTGTTGCCAAAAGGTTAACGAAAGTTGCAAACATTTTGGAAACCCTCAACATCACAGTTTTGGTTGACAAAAATAGCATTTTTCACGTCACGTTTCCTGCTCTCAATGATGAAAAATGCTCCTGATACCAATTTTTCAAAGCTGTATGTTATCTGGAAGTGCCCAATAATTTATGTCGGTCTCATGCAAGATTTGACAGAAGGCAAGTGGTGATAGTGCAACAATTTCGATTTTCCTTGTACTTGTTTCTCTCCACAACACTTCAATCTTGCTAATGTTAAGTGGGCTGTCGTAGTCCGGTGCTCAGAGCAGAGTCTGAGGAATCTTGAATTTGTTCCAGAGGCTGGTGCGAGCCCCTGGGATGACATGTTCTTTGGGCCATCATGCATAATCACAGAAAATTGTAAAATGTTGTGTGGTCTAGTCAACCCACTCTCACGTGGAAAGCTCTTCCCTACATCAAATAGAGATATTTTTCAGTTATTTGATTTAAGGTAGGCACACATTTTGCTTGATGTTTTCTTTAACCCGCTGCTACGTTTTTGCCGTCCAATCGATTTTTATAACATTTTGCTACCGTTTGGAGGCCCATATGAACCTGTTCACTACAAATTTTTGCCAAACTAGTTTAAGAAGTTCTTTTTTGCAACATCAATTTCGGTTAATAACGATCAGACACCTTTTCTCCGAGACCAAAAGACGGAGTTCAAATTTACAGAAGTACAGAGTACCCGTACATGCAAAATTAACAAACCGAAGCCAGACTTTCCCTAATCTCCATCGCGCAATTCAGGAATGCGTTTGCCGTCACACTTTTTAAAAGCGGTACATAGTATAATATGCTGGGGTAGCAATTTCATAACATCAACCAAAACAGAACCAAATTAGAAATTCCGGCTCCGTCTTAGGATCCAGGAGAGTTTTTTTTCTACATAAGTGGTCCAATTTTTAACTTCCTGGCATTTGCTGCTCGATATTTAGAAAAGTTTGCAAATGGTTGCTTTATTTTGCTAACCAGTCGAGAGTCCTGCCTTCGAAATGCTTTTGGTTTCATTGCTTCTGTTTTTACGAGTATTCTGCTTGGTTTTCTGCTTATGTTTTCACAAGTATTCTGCTTGGTTTTCTCTTGTGAATTTTCACATTCCAACATCTCTTTACGAGCCTGGAAAATGGAACTTGACCGACTGGCCTTCTCCAACTTTATCAAAATATCCGTAATTCTTGTAATTGAGTGCAGGGTGAGCCCAAATAATGACCCATATTTTGTGTCTTGGAATGGGAGACTATCCACTATTGCAAAAGATTTGCCTAAATGTGGTATTTTAATAATTTGTACACAGTTTTTTGCATTTGTTTCTGTGCTTGCTTAGACCTCCAGAAGCCAGCCCAGTTCGTTACACAGAGATGTCACTACTGAATGGTTTTGGTTTGAGATACCTCCACAAGTTTCTGAACATTCCATTTTTGCAGTTGCAAAAGGCTGCTTTTATCGTCCAGCTTGAAAACAATCTCCGAGAGGCAGAGTCGGCCCTGAATGAGCTTGATCTGCTGCAAGAGACCGACGAAGCTGATTACGAAAAGTAAGTTATACAAGCATAATATAAGGTTGTGGTCCTGGTTACCATGTGCATATTCTCAAGACTCCCCACAAGACCAATAAAATGATGCGAGGGTGCGCACTGAAGTGGAAAACCCCATGAGGCCTCAGTCTGTTAAGATGTCTTATTTGCCGAATCTTTGTTACTTGCTAAGATGGTGGGGGGGAACCTTCTGCAAATACTTTTTATCTTTCAACCGATTTGTCTCAAACTTTGCACACATGTTGGGTCATTTGATTTGCAAAATGTCACAACATCCCTAGTGCTAGTGTTACTAGTTTCTAGTGCTAGTCACATCCCTAGTGCTAGTGTTACCAGCTGTGGCCAGTTAAAGCTCAAAATGTAGACTAAAATTTTGATCGCTGCAGCGCCAAAACTGTTAAAGGTAGAAGACTCTGGTTTTCACCAAAGTGTCTGAAACTGAGAGAGAATTTGGGTAGAATGGTCAGGAAACAGAATCCTAACTTCACTTTTGCTCAAAATTAGCAGTAGGCCAGTTAAAGCTCAAAATGTAGACTAAAATTTTGATCGCTGCAGCACCAAAACTGTTAAAGGTAGAAAACTCTGGTTTTCACCAAAGTGTCTGAAACTGAGAGAGAATTTTGGGTAGAATGGTCAGGAAACAGAATCCTAACTTCACTTTTGCTGAAAATTAAGTAATACTTATCGCAGTAAAAAGTGGTACATTTTCTACTGCCATAATTTGAAAATGCGATTGTATCATTGTTATACCACAATATGGACCGATTTGACCATTCTACCCAACTCAAAACACTTTTTTACATAAGTGTACATAATTTCAACCTTCTAGGTTGTTCTAAGCTAAGATATAGCATTCAAAAGTTTACCGAACATGAAAAATTGTCATTCAGAATAAGCTGAAGATTTGCAAAGACATTAGTTTTTCAATATCGGAAAACCTATTTTGGCGGCGTCAGACTTTTTCATGCAAGATCTCAGCCTTTGAGCGGCCTAGAAGGTTGAAACTTTATGTACTTATCTAAACACTGGTTTGGGTAGAATGGTCGATTTTAGGCTAACTCGCATCATTTCTGTACAACAGTCTTTTTTCTAAACGAATAGTTACCGATTGATTACGGAATCGCGTAAAATTCATAAATTTGTCTTCACATTTGAGTCTGTAACTCTTAAACCAAATGGAATTTTCGGATTACACCCCTGGATTCAACAGAATTTTGTGCATAAAATCAGCTATAAAGCCGATGCCTCATTTTTGGTAATTTTTTGAAAATCCGAAGGTCCCCCCACCTTAAAATTGGACTAACAAATTTACAACATTGTAGGTGGAAGTTTTGCATTTCACCTTTTTGCTGCTTGTCCCTGCAGGATTATAGAGCAAATATGTTGACACTTTATTTTTGAGCAAATATGTCGATGATGCAACTTTATGATGATGTTTAGATTGAGTTTTGTTATCTGCAAGTGGTTTGAGTTTAGTTCTTGGAGTTGGTCAGGGAACAATTTGCAAGGGATTTGGGGGGGGGGGGTTAGTACCCCACAAGTTGAAAATTATTTCACACTAAAATTAAGCCATGATGTTGAGTTGTCGACCAAACTAAAACTAACAACGTTTGACCCCACCAACTGAGGCTTTATCCCCTCCTCTAGTTAATTTTCCACAAATCGTGCGCTAGAATAGCATTGGTTATTCTGTGATAATTGACCAATTATTGCCGGTGGAGCGGTTGAGTAGGCATTTAAAAGCGGAAGTCCAAAGTTCGTTGCAGTTCTGAAACTACAGCAGTTCATGCATCGAAGTAATCCGGCTAGTATTGCTTGGGGAACATGTAATGCAACATTTGATGTGGTTGGTTGTCAAATTGTCCTGAATAACTCCAGCTGAAGGCAATGCTGTTTCTATGTCAAATTGATTCCCGAGTTTGGAATCTTCCTGGTTTGAACATTGGTTGTACCAAAAGTAGCCACAAGAGGAAATTGCATAAACTCGAATTTTGGGTGGGATATCCCATGAGAGATCTGTACATTTACAGAAATGTTTTTCCCATTTTTTAGATTCATGGGTGATCTGACAAACAAACGAAGGCAGATGGCAGACTCATTGTCACCTTCATCTGAAAGCTCAGCTCCAGTTGCTCAAAATGGACCTTCACCTAAGGCAATTTCTCCACAAAGGAGTGTATCAAAAAGTGGTGCTACCCTTGCTCAAGTGCCTCAAATGCAGGTTGGTGTTTAACTCTTGTTTATAGACTTTTTTCGTTGGTTATCCGAGCATTTGCTGATATTATCTGTGAATTAATTGCTTGACATGATTGGGATGAATTGCGCACAGCCAAAATAACGTTTGCACGGCACTGGTCCAGATGCGTCCAGATGTTTGGGGTGACCCAAGGCGATGAGCCGGACACAAACAGAGTGCAAACTCCGGTCTTCAAGGTGAATTTTTGCCACTCAGAATGATGAAATGTTTCCTTGAGGCCAGATACCACACTGCATTGAAACTGCTCTTATCACAGAAGTTCAACTTTGGATGCCACTCCTGTCAAATTGCTCAAAGACAGACTGACAACTAAAAACAGGCAAAATATTCCGTGATAATGTGTTCCAGGTGAACGAAATCTCTTATGGCACCAGCTGCAGCAAATAATCTAGTGAAATCTGGATCTTCATTAAAGCGGGATTCGATTAGAAAAGGAAGAAAATATAAAAAAAAAGCAATGAGCAAACGATAACAAGCTCGAAGTGTAGCTTGAAAATTAGTTCAAGTCAAAGTTAATGTTGCATACGTTGTTGTGGGAAAAATAGTACCAAAAAATAAAATGCGCAAATAGGTAGGCTTACAAACCAAATTTATTTGAATTCCAGTGCCTGTCCAGACAACTCCAAATAATGAAGAAAATCTCCCACAATGCTCTCACAGCCTTGCCTGTTGCACTGCTGAAAATGATGCAGCAGGCTCAGAATCACGTCAGATAACGAAAGAATGAGTGGAAAAATGGATGTGTGCATCAGTGTACCATGATCCACTCTGGCATTGGCGAGTTGGAGCAACACAATAAAATTCATAACACTGCCAGCGACAGGAAGTTTGCATTCTGGTGCATTCAGTCATTTCTTCTCGTTGCGAAGTCCAATTCTTTCCAAGGATTCGGCCAAATTTGCACTTCGTTTTGCGCATTTTCAATTCGACCAATGTGGGTGTGTTGATTCGTAGTCCACGAGATATAATAGTCTGAGTGCGACGTCATCGATTTTCTGCAACATCATAGTCGGAGGGTTACTTTGAAGAGCAATTTCAATTCGGGAGAACGGCGGCTCGCGGCGCGCTGCCGACTGAAAATTAATTTTCTCGTGAACAAACCAATGGATTGAGATGAAATTTTTTGTGCTGGAAAGCTGAAAAACAGGCGATTTTAGACGTGTAAAATAAATCCAAACTTTTCGCTGGTAAAATCCCGAAATTTCAAGGTAAATGAAAGTTTTGAAATTGCGACACGTGGTCAAATTTCGAGTTTATCGGAGATTTTCAAGAATTGTGCGATTTTTTCCGTTGTAACATGGTTTCGACCTGTGGAAGAGTTGTAGAGGAGATTTGCAGCTTTCCAATGACACAAAAATCATTGAATTTGATCAACATTTCACTATTTTATGACCAGAATAAGGGCGACATGGCAGCATCATTTTGTTTTTGAGCATGGAAGAGGCCGCGACTCCCTTGAAATCCGAGGGAGTCGCGGCGTCTCCCCCGCTCGAAAACAAAACGATGCTGCCATGTCGCCCTTATTCTGGTCATAAAATAGTGAAATGTTGATCAAATTCAATGATTTTTGTGTCATTGGAAAGCTGAAAACCTCCTCTACGACTCTTCCACAGGTCGAAACCATGTTACAACGGAAAAAATCGCACAATTCTTAAAAATCTCCGATAAACTCGAAATTTGACCACGTGTCGCAATTTCAAAACATTCATTTACCTTGAATTTTCGGGATTTTACCAGCGAAAAGTTTGGATTTATTTTACATGTCTAAAATCGCCTGTTTTTCGACTTTCCAGCACAAAAAATTTCATCTCAATCCATCGGTTTGTTCACGAGAAAATGAATTTTCAGTCGGCAGCGCGCCGCGGCCGGCGTACTCACGCATTGAAATTTTTCTTCAAAAGTAACCCTCCGACTATGACGTCATCATCTTCGCACTCAGACTATTATATCTCGTGGACTACGGTTGATTGCGATTCGGCAAACCACAATGAATGGGGCAGGAAGGGTGAGAATTGTTAGAAAACCAGTAAAGCTGGATGGAGTGGTTGGAAGCAAAATCAGACAAGTGCTCTGCTAAGGCTCAGATGCAGGTAATCTTAATTGAAAAACTAAAACGGTAAAGTTGCAGGCCTAGCCTGATGCGATTTTTCCCAGGCGATAATGAAAGGAGCATCCATAGCCGTTGTCTTCCTTGACGAAACCATCAGTACCTACCTACATTATATCTGGGCTGCAAAGAGAGCTGTTAACTGACTATCAAAACATTGCAATCTCCTTCGTTTTATGATAGTAAATTCTGTAAATTACATGAATTTGGCTATTCAACGAAGCATGTTAAATTACATGAATTTGGCTATTCAACGAAGCATGTTAAATTACATGAATTTGGCTATTCAACGAAGCATGTTTTCTCATGCTTCTAGTATGAGATTACAATTGCCTGTTTTATTATTTTATTTTTGATCATGTTACTGTTTGGATAATTTTATCCATGGCTCATCTGAAGTAATTTGTGACCCTTTCCTGCCTTAATCTTCTCAATGTTCTTGATCTTGTAATTTAACATATTTCCTGCATGTTTAGCCCGGCCTAATTGCCAGCTCAGGCCATACAAATCAGTCTGCGCCTCATCGTAATCAGCCCTCAGAAGTGAAGGTCTCGTCATCATCTGTGCAGAGTGTGAAATCTCCAAGCTCCAATCCTGTTGGAGGGAAGGTCTTTGGAAAGGGGCAACCGATTGTTCCGTCTGTAGGTGAGGTATTTCTTTGCTGTTTGCTTAAAAGAAAGAAAAGAAAATTAAGAAATGAAAAAAAGTTCAAGGCAAGAGAAAAGTTAAGGATATTGTCAGGTGAGAAATGAGGTGTGATTAATTGAAGTAGAATTTTAATTTATCCCCTGCTTTTTATCCTACTTTTGTTAAATTCCAATTTTGTTAAAAATTGAATTTTTATTAGGGATCTTGGAGTTTTGGACATATTGCGTGAGATGTTTGATTTAATCGATTGAATCCTCTGCATTTTTTCTGCCTTTAAGCCATGACTGACTCTTCATGTCCACTGTGTTTATAAGACAAGTGTGTAGGATGGTTTAAAATCTTTTAAGGAATGCAGATTTTATTGACGTTTGAAAAAATGAATGAAAATACAAAAAATGCTCATTACTGGAACATGGCATTTTCTGATTTTAAGTAAATATAAACAAAACAAGTGAAATTAGAAGGTAGTTAATTGGTCAGCAAGTGTTAGGATCAATGTTCATTTGGGACAATGAATTAGCACCATAACCCCATAAACACACAGGAAAAGGGTTTCGTTCTCCACGGAACCTTGATCGTTTGGTCCTCCACGAAACCTTGGTCCAGTATGGGGAAAAAGCTTTGACATTCTCCAAAATACCTGCATGGTCTTGGATATGACAAATTTGTTCAAAAATAACGTGTTTTTTTGGCTGGATGGAAATTTGTATTTTAGTAATTTTACTAACCAATGCCCATTTCGGCTGTACTGATGAGTTAGTTGGTTTTCTGAGGAATTGATAAAAATTAAAAATATTGTGTGTGACAAGACGCGTAAACGGTATTTAGGAGGTAAGCCCGTTCGGATTTCCGAATTTAAAACCACATTGAAGACCCCTGCATCATGACGTGTGATGACGAAAGCGAGCCAACGCTTGCCGCAGGATGGCAGGAGGTCGGTTTCGCGACTCGCGATCGCGGCGTTGAGCGCTGTGCGCTTTTTGGAAGAAAACCGCTCCACGGAAACATGAGACACAAAGATGGGTTCTTGCGGTCGCTCCTTTTGGTTTTCGCTGGTTTTCGTCTTGCCTTCTTGTGTCATGGAAGTTGCGAACAGCTGTTGTTTGTTGCTTTTTCATTCAGTATGCGGATCGCAGACGTCAAGCGATGGTGTGATTGTCGTCGAGACGGGGGAGTGCATAGCATTTGTGCCGTTTTATTTTGCAGGAGCACGAAACAAAATTCAGTGGAAACACAAACAGTACCAAGTTGATTTTCGTCGATTTCCTGCGGACAAACAGGTGCGTGCATGTTGATCCACAACTGCTGTCGACAATGTCATTGATAACTTGGCATTGGTTTGCAGTGTTCACGTCGCACTTCGCAGATGACGGTTTCGAAAAGGACCTGAAATCGGAAGTGCTTGGTTTTCGGCCCAAACATCAAGTTTTGAAGAAAGGTGTTGTGTGACTCGTGGCAAACCATTCGCTTGACGCCTGCCTGTAATCGAGATTCCCGACGTAAAAAGGCTCGATCTCTGCTAGGCCAGAGAAGAAATGTCAGGGCAAACCTTTTAAGCTTTGTTTCGTGGTCTCCTGAATGACCCAGGCCTTCGAAATTTAATGTGTAAGGACTGGTCTGATACATTTGCAGGTGCCAGGCCAGGGGTCCAACTGAATTTGGCATAAAGCGATCCAGTGTTTCCAAAACCCATTCACCAGGAGCAGGAACAATCTTGTCAAAAAACGGTGAAAAATGTCTGGAAGCACTGCCAAATCAGGTTTGGGCCATGGGTCGTTAGCACGGTAGGTCTAATGAAATCGATTTCTGTGGGTTTGAGAATTCCACCGGTTCTAAATCGCCAGAGTGCCAGCTTTGCTGAAGTAATTTTCCACAAGAGGTGAAAACATTCTTCACAAGAATGAGGACGTTTTCGCATCCAACATCAGGACAACTTCAAAAACGCGGAAACGAACGAGCCATTCAACGAGGAAATAGAGTAAATGGTTCCAACGTGAGGTTTGCAACATTTCCACTTTTCCAGATTTCATTTTTCTTGATTCCTCCTTTCTTGCCACCTTCTTTCTTCCTTTTTTGGTCGAACTTTGGCGGCAAAGAGTTGCAATGCCGAAAAATTCCCATTTCTTCGAGCGTGCGTGCTCGTTAATTGCAGGCGAAGAACACGACAACATGATATCTTGTTGGTACTTCGTTGGCTCAGTTACGTCACAATCGCGCGACCAATCAGAGGCCGAGTTTTTATCGACGCGATCGGGCTTACCTTATAAATACGGAAACACCGTTTACGCGTCTTGGTGTGTGAGAGGATCTAGATTTATTTTTTGTCGATTAACAATTGATCCGGGGGGGATGGGTGAATCTGTCAGAATTTGTTACCCAAATACTGCCAACAGTAGTTTTGTAGTTCTGGCCAGCAGTAGTTCTGGCCAACAGTAGTTTTGCAAATCTGCTGGCATGTCCCAATTCATCACAAATACCATCTATGGGGAATGTTACCCTCTGGCCTCTGGGGCATCCCAATGAACCATTTCATTTGGGGGGGGGGGCAAACCAGTACCAGATTTTGGTCCCCTTGTCTGCAAAGAGCAGTTCTCATTGGTAAATGACAATGCAAGATGACTACGTGGGTCATTTGGAAACTTTTTGGTGCTTCGCATGACCTTCTAGGACTGAGGATTGTTTGGTTTTGTCCCATATATAAAAATTGTAGGAAGTATTTTTTTGAGAAACTGGCACATTTATTTTTCCGTTCATTTGTAGGTAAGAATTCTAAACTGACCCCAAGGAAACAAGCTCATGAACCATTGTCGAATCTTGAAAACTTTGTACCTAACGATAGCATAGATAAAGACTTCTTGGATAGTCCGGATGATCAAGAACATCAATCATTTTCATTTGGGAATGTTAATCCAGAAGAAAAGGACAGTGATAGGTTAATAATTGTTGTGTTTTTCTTTTTCCCTTTGGTGAAATGTCTATTTCTCTCTCATTTTTCACCAACAGTTTCCAGAAGGTATTTTACACGGACGTGCCAGTCATCACAGAATGACGGTGAAACAAACAATGATGGAGCTTTTTTAATAAGAAATCAATTATTTGTTTTGCCGAAATTATTTCATTATCTTTTTATTCAAAACACACCTCTGTGCACTCTCTGCCAATGCGGGCCACATGGTTTTTTTTTACGTACTAATGACCCTCGTCACAGCTTCTTGGACTTGTGAAACGCTGTCAAACATCCCATTCATGGTCAGTTTGGGTTTCGGAAAGAGGAAAAAGTCACATGGGTGATAAAACAAATGAACCGAAGATGTTGAGTAACACAGACCTGTTTTTTCGCCAAAAAATCACGAACAGAAACGGCCCTGTGAGAAGTTGCATTATTGTGTAACAAAAACCAACTTCCGGGCACTCGATGTTCTGGCCTCACTCGAAACTATTTACTTCCACAAGGATCCATACCACCCAGATAATATTCTCCAGTAAGATTTTGTTTTGCCCCACATTCAGTTTCGTAAACACAGTTAGTGGTTACCTCGTTTAAGGCCACTTTCGGATCGACTTAGGGTATCTGGTTATGTCGTTTTGGCCCCTGGTCCGGAGCCTTCTTCAAGTGAGAAGACACAGTGTTCTCTGCCGCTGATTTTGTGCGACTGATGCATGTCAGATGGGTCACAAGTTGGAGTCGTTGCAGCAGGTGGTGATTCGTTGTCGTGGCGTTTGGTCAGTTGTGTTGTGTTGTGTTGGGATGTCTGGAATACAGACACTTGACGAGAATGCTATTCCAGTTTTTAACTTCGATTTTTTGCGGTAGATGGGATACATGTAGGGATGAGGGATGCGCTGGAGTCTTTCGGGCATATTGTTGGTGACATTGGGGAGGGTTCCTGGAACCCTTCCCCATTGTCACCAACAATATGCCCGAACGACTGCTGAGAGGTGGCTGGCTGCTTTCTTGGAGGTGTTATGATGGATTAGTGTGGGTAGGGGAGGATACAGGTCAGGGATATGGGGTAGTGCCCCACCGAAATGCCCGTACCACAAAAGGACTTTGATCTCGACCCTCTTGGAATCCCCTAGACCCATCCTAAAAACCCTTTCACCCATATCCCAACCCAACACAGCCCCCAGCCACCCCTTATCTCCCCTGACATTTGTGAAACCCCATCACAACCCAAACCCTATGAAGATGCCAGGCATGAAAAATCCACCGAGGGATCCTCACTATTAAATTCGAATGCATCAAACTGGTTTTACAAGCGGAAACCCTCATCTGACAATTACGCAGAAAAAACTACAGCTGTTTCATGATTTACTTTTTGTCAAACCCATAACTCTCAACATCGACAAGTGGATGCATTGGTGTGAAGGGCTTTGAATTATTGTGTTGATGGAGCTTGAATCGCGACATGAAAAGGCTAATATTTTCATATCTCAATATTTTTGCTTCTCAATTTTCTTTTCTCAATATTTTTCATATCTGTTAATAATTTTTTTGGAGCTGGCAGAAGGCATGGTGAATGCAGAAAGGTTTATTCACGTCCGTTTAACAACTGTAACGGAAGTGACTACACCTTTCTGCATTCATTTTTCATATCCCAATATTTTTGAATCGTAAAAGTTTTATGGTTGATTGTTGAATCTCAGAAAAGATTAAGCCAAAATATCATTCTCACTAGTCTTCCCAGAAAGAGAAGTGGATAAAAAGTAGTCTGAATCTTTCATTTAGAAAAATACTTATTCTTTTTTTGTTTTTTGCAAAACTCTTATTTTCAGTGGTGACGAAGTTGACGGCAATCCCCTTGTTGCATCATTCCAGGATGACATCGTTGCCAATGATCTGAAGTTGTCCAGCAAATCCTTGTTATCATCTGGTTTTAATTATGATGATGATGATACTGATGAAATAGTGGACCAAAGCAAAAATGCCAAAAGTGAGAGTCGAGACCATGTTGATACGAACAGTTCAAATGCTGAATTGGGCACCAGTCGCAATACAAGTAGAAAAAGTAGTGTGGGACAGCCTAAGGACAAAGCTGAAGAAAGCTCTAACAAGTGCAATGCAAGGTGGAACCCCTCTGCACGTGACCTAGACTTCTTTGACAGTGCTTCCCAGGACAGGAAGTGTCCAGTAAATGTGATAATTAACGATAGGACTGATGTTGGAGGTAGTGACGATCTTGAAAAGTGGCTGGGAAGTCCAAGTAGTCCAGACGATTCGTCTAGCATCAGTGAACGGAAAACTCTTGAAGGAGGGTATTTGAAAATAAAATGCAACAGTATTGTTGGAAGTGACAGTTACAATGATGGCATCGAAGGAAGCTCAGAAAACGAAACGTCTCCAAACAATCGTGATTTGGAACAACGGAAAAGTCTGCACAATGTTAGTTTGTTGCGTTATGTTTTTGTTTAGCTCACTTTATTGAATAAAAAATCCAAACTCCTTTTTGTGTGGCTGTCAACCTTGTGACTGCGTCTTCCATTCTTAACTTATTTTTCTTCGGGAAAGTTCACAATAGCGAAAAGCCCGGACATTAGTCTGTTCATGTAGGCAATGTTATCATATGGTTTATCCAGAGAAAAACTGTGCAGAAAGTTCGCCGATGCCAATCAATAAGCTTCCTTGCATTTCTAGGCTTACACAATGACAATGTCATTGGTAGGTACCCATACAGTTCAAGATAGGGAGGGTCATACAATTGGGCAAGAAGGTATACAGGGTGTCTGTAAGGAGGTTTTCCTTCTTGTTTTGCAGGTGACCTATGCTGACAACCAGGCAAAGGTTGCTGCAAGATATGAAGTGTGGAAGTCTGTCTTTGATGTACAGAGATGGTGGGGAGGAGAATCAATCTTGGACAAGTTGACTCTTCACTCTGCACTTCCAATAATTATAAATCTCTGTACCTCATTTCGCCGGACTTCTGCACTCGGTATCTTGTTGCAATACTCCAGGTGTTGTCAGCTATCTTCTGAAGTATAAGAAAAATCCAGATGTGGCGGCTGTGGCGACAACCTATCTGGGCCAACAACAAAACCTTGCAAAAGCTGCGCCGTTCAGAAAAAGACGAGTGCGATCCAATGTTGCATGCTTTCTTAACAGACACCCTGTAGTTCAGATGTGGCTGTTGGGGGCTCCTGGTCAAAATTTGAACGTTTGCGTTTGTCATCTGATTTTGTTCGAATTTGGCACACCATTTGTGGTCACCATGGACGGTCATCATGCAAAATTTGAACTGCTGTGGTTCCCGAGAATTTTGCGATTTACGAGTCCAATTTCTCTTGAAGTGTACTTTGGATTGCTGCAGCTGTGCAAGCGGATGAGATTTTTAGTCAAGTTTTCAACAATGTAATGAAAATTCAGTCAGCTAGGCAGTGACAGGAGGTATTTTAGTTTTACGTGTTTATTTGGTTGAAATCAGTATCCTAACTACTGCTTAATGTTTGTTTTTTTCCACAAATGATTTCAGAGTTCCTCGAAAAAGAAATCCAAGAAACACAGCAAACATCGAGATAAGGAAGAGAGGAAATCGAGCAGCCGTGGGGACCATGAGAAGAGAAAGACATCGCTCGAAACAACGAAAGAACGAGATCATTCAGGCTCAGGCAAGACGAGGGACAGGCATAGAGGAAGCAGCAAACGCAACAGCATTGCTGCAAAGGACAATGATGATCTTGAAAATTTCTTGAACGACTCAGGTGCTTCCGAAGGAAAGGTGCGGGCTGATCGATTTTACGAAGTCATTTGAGAAACGAAAGAGCCTGAAAACGGGGCTTATTAGTTATTATCAAACCTGCCATGTTCGAACACTTTGATTCACATGGTTGCTACCAACCTGGAATACTCCAGGAATTTTTTTTTGCAAGCTGGAAATCTCAGGGATTTTTGGAAAAACCCTGGAAAATATGAGATTTAAAAAAAAACCAACCCTGAAGAGAAAGCAGGTTTTCATGTCATTTTTTTTTTGTTTAATTTTTTTCCAATGAGACACCTGAAGAACATTCTTGTCTTGCCACTTTGGATTCATCATACCACTTTTGTCTTGTTCCATTCGACCAATTATCTTTCTACCATGTACGAGTATTAGTGAAGTGAACGCAAATTATGAACCCTGGAAAAAAAACAGAGAATCCTCCTTGAAAATTCGGGGAATTCCAATTTTTGAAAACAGTAGCAACCATGCTTCACTATGTTTCCTACTGGCCACGACAGTTTCTGAGCATTCTTCTAGAAGGAAACCATGTTGATGATACTTTTTTTTTCTTTTTTGGATGATGAGAAAATCGTTTGGCTCACCTTATGAATGCAGCAGCAATATACCGCCACTGGATTTTTTCACACTTGATGCAGAATTCTTATTAGTTGGCGGAAAATAGGCTGTGAATAGCAAAAAATCTGTCCAATATAGCCATCAGTCGGATCAACCAGCACCCAACCTCAGCCACAAATTTCAGGCATGGATTTTTTGTGATTTTCTGCCATTTGCATGTAGACGATTATTAATGTCCAGTTTTTGTTGACTTAATATTTTCATTGTAACAGAAAAAAATGATTTGAAATTTGCATTTCTTTAAATGCAGCCTATTTATTGCTGGTGCTAATTTGACTCTTTAATCATTTTGTGTGCATTTGATATTTTAGGAAGAAATTTTTCTCATAATCTTCCTGAATTTGTTTACTTCCTTGCATTTAGGATTACGATTTCTACACTTAGGTTTTGTTTGTTGGTGACTTACCAGCAAAATTTTTTTTGACGACAAAACACGACATTTGGTTCTACGAGGTGGCATTATTGGCTGTGTTTTTTCCTGAAATACGTGGTGCGTTCAAAAAGTAATGTCACTGGTCATTTTTTTTCCTGGTGTGTAGTCTGTTTTTATTGGGTCTTGGCCTGAATATTCTTCATTCTTTTCCCTTTAAATGCAGCAATTGCACTGGACTGTAGCTTCCTTGGCTTGTGTATTTCAGCTGCATGGAGTTCGACAGGTTTTAGCCAGTGTCCGGTGATAATGAATTTCTTCAAAGACAAGCAGAGGACTGTGGTGAAATTCCGCACTGTCAAGGGGAAAACCGCCTCCGAGATAGACACCGAGCTGATGGACGTCAGTGGGGATGACACTCTCGGGTATCGCACAGTTTGCCGATGGAGAAATAAATTTCTGGGGGGGGGGAATTCATCCATGATCGGCATCGTTCAGGAAGGCTTGTCATTGCAACGAAGTTTCGTCACTGCAAAGAGGAAGTTTCGTCCATGGGTTTCGTCAGTGTCCGTCGGCCGAGAAAATACTGTACGCAATTTTTGGATAGCAGCAGGCTGATAATGGCCCATCAAGTCCCAAAAGGTCAAACAATAACTGGCACAAACAATAAACATGTTTTGGAAAACGAATTGTTCCCAAAATTGGAAGAAAAACGGACAAACCAGCCCCTGAACCACTTCATTCTGCACCTGGACAATGTCCGCCACACACTGCTTACGTTGTAACGATTTTTGCCCGAAACAGCACCACCACCCTGCGACACCCACCCTATTCGCCTGATTTGGCACTCAGTGACTTTTGGCTCTTTCCCAACCTAAAGGATCCCCTGTCGGGGAACCATTACACCTCCCGATCGGCTGTTGGAAGAACCATCAGTCAGTGGTTCAGACACACCCCCGCAGAATCGTTCCAAAAGCGTTTTCTGGGCTGGATGAAAAGGTACTGCCTATGTGTAACGAAAGCAGGGGACTGTGTGGAGAAGTGATGGGACATTGCCGAAAATCGAAGCACCAGAACGGAAACGATAGGCTAGTTGACAGTACTTATTGAACGCACTAGTAGATTGATTCCGAAAGAAAAAAATTAAATCACCAAAATCCACATGCCATATTTCCAGTATTTTACAAAGAAAAATTTCTTTTTTTTCCTCCCTACCATTGGTGTGGTGCTTTTGCGACTGAGCAAAGCTGGTTCAGAAATCAACAGAAAGAAGAAGGCCAGGGGCAAGAACAGTTGCCTCGCAGGCAGTGTCTGGCCTGCAAGGCAAAATTTCATCATTGATTTCAGAGACGAAAATTCACCTTGCAGGCTGCAATTTGCGTTGCATTGGGAGCCAAGCTTGCCGTAGATTACCCCAACTTCCTGGTTTTGGTGCTGTATCAACGTTAGGTCTGTTGTGAACCCCATTAGAATAGTGAAAAAAGACAAAATGTAAAATTTATCCACCGTAAAATGACTTGCGGGAAATTCTTTCACATGTGCTCTTGGCATAGCATTATGGCATGCAACAATGATCATATGAAAAAAGTGTAACATCAGTTTTCTACGACGATGGTGTTTGGTACGTCGGCAGGCCTTGGAAATGTCCTACTTTTCCTACATTTCCTACTTTTTGGAATACGTCCTACTTTGTCCTACTTTTTGCCCGGTGTCCTACTTTTCCTACTTTTTGCATTTTTGTCCTCCTTTTCCTTTTTGAAGGAACTATTTTATGAGGCATCCAAAATGGGTTTCCAGTGTTTCCACTCATCAATGATTTTTATGCGTTTATGTTAGGTTTGTTTTAGTGGATCTTGATGAATTTTGCTGTTATTTTGACTGTTTTGCCTTTATAAAGCAAAAATTTACGTTTTACAATTTAACAAACCAGGGGAAAGACAGCCAAAATTATCATTAGGACCTAATTTAAAACTGCGCTCTCTGCCATTGGTTTATGCTTTGTCCACGAATTTTGCAGACTTTTTCAGTCTGCTGTGCAGGATAAGCCGCTCGCCTCCATTTGTCCCTGCCAAATGGGGGTAATTGGAGACAATGAACTCTTCCACTAGCGGTTTACGAAGGTTGTTTAAGTTCCACATGGCTTTGGCAAATGATCGATAGATTTCAGGGCTGGCTGAAATTTGGTGGACCGTCCTGACCTCCGATTATTAGCTCCCTGCCAAATTGCCACCTACCTTTCTGCCACCTCTGGAACAGTTTCACCTGCTTTTTTCTGGAAGAGCCATCGAAAACCATTCATCCACTGCCGCTTTCAGCTCCATCACATTTTAGAGGTGCCGCCAATTGTTATCCTTTGCCAAGGTTGGTAAAAGAAGTTGTGTCAGAGCTGGTGCCACAGTGTACAAAACAGAAGGCTTGGGCAGTATTTTGATGCTGAGGTCAAGACATGCTTCAACCTCAACCTTGTTCAAGCAAGGTGCGTTGCCTTCTGGGACAAGGGTGTTTTTCAGACCTCCCTTGAGCATGGCTTTAGCAATAATTTATTTCTTATCTCACTTTCTAGACAGGAAATCATGTTGGCCGTGGTTTTTCCTTGTTTTGGACAATCCCCCATAATCATCCCTCCGAACTCCAAAAAGTTGCCCCACGCCCTCCCAAGGAATTTCAGGCATACCTACCCCATACCTTTAAGCTCATGCATTCAAAGAGGCATGTGATCACACAGCCTCTCTCTCTGTGGCCATCATGCTTTCTTTATTTCCATTGGCCTCTGTGGGTCAAAAATCATGTAAGACTGTGATGCTCCATCTGGAACAAATTCTGCCAGATTATCAGGTAGTGGAGCAGGACATGCCAAATCAATCTGGCAGAATTTGTTCCAGATGGAGCATCACAGTCTTACATGATTTTTGACCCACAGAGGCCAATGGAAATAAAGAAAGCATGATGGCCACAGAGAGAGAGGCTGTGTGATCACATCAGGTAATGGAGCAGGACATGCCAAATCAACAACGGAAAAGAAACTATGCACAACACAGAACTGAATTTTTCCTGGAACCCACTGAAAGATTGATCTTAAAGGGTGAAGGAAAAGAACGCTTAGGATTTGCTCTTAATAAATAATCAGTGAGTCAGGTGAGTTTTTTTTTATATTTTGAAAAGTTTTGTACACCCCTGGCATCTGAGCTGCTGTCAAATCAGTGGTTTGCCCGAAAACTACCTCTGACAGATGCCAAGGTGAAGCTGGAATTGGTTAAATGTGGTATTTCTAACATTAATAGCTCTTATGTTGAAAATGGTCGTGTCAAGTTTTATCACAGTAAATTTGTCCTACTTTTTTGCGGGAAATGTCCTACTTTTTTAATTTCGTCTGTTACGAGGCCTGCGTCGGCATCATTGATGAAAACATTATAAACTTTTTATTTAACTAGGTTTTTGTTGAGGCCAGAAAAGGTTTCAAGCAGTTTCCGGAACTTGTTGTCTGGATGCAAAAATACTTGAAATAAAAGAAGAGTCTGAACAAAGTAAAAAGCTGTGGCTACCCTGGAGCAAAGGATGCTGCTTCCCCTTTACCACCCCTGCCACTGAAAAAAGCATGTGCATATTCCCCCAAATAGTTTTTTGCAGAGAAGATATAAAATTGGCAAATCGTCCGAAATAAGTGAAATTTGCAGACACGGTTCCTCAGATTTAACCAAACAAAAATGATAGAAAAAGAGGTGTTTTCTCAAAATCCTGTGCCTTCTGGCATTTTCCCTAAAAGTTTGGTTGCCATGGCAACCGGAACTTTTTATGGGCAAAACCCCGGAAGGAGTTGGTTTTCGACATGCCTAAACAATTTATTACTCCCGTAAGCCCTGCACCTCGTCCATTCTAAAAGGTTAAATGTCGCAATAGCAACTTATAAACATTGCACCGAATTAAGTCTGTAATTTTTTTATAAAGCCTGTAATTTTGAAACTTCTTTAAGATTGATGTTAAGTGACCTTTGTAATGTTGAACTTCTTCATTCTAACTCCGGTGTTAACTGTTTATTAAATTCCTACTTAGGTCACTACAAATGTTTTTTTTTTTACGTTAAGGTATTCCTTAGGGCAGTTTCGACTACTTTATCTCGCATGCCAGCTAGTTGAGTCAATGTTTCGAATGCTTCACTCATCCGTCATCAAGACAAGAGGGGTTGAAAGTGGCATCGTAAGAGGGCATTGGTGATGGATGCTGTGGTATCGTGCAAGGGTGAGGGGCTTGGAGAGGGATGGAGTCAGGGAAGAATAACGTTGGAGTTTCATTGGAGTTCAGTTGTGTAGTTGGGAAGTAAGGGATGAGGTGGTGGGGGAAGGGAACAGGGGGATAAGGGGGTCTGTGATTGTGTGGAAAGGGGTTTGCAGGTGGCAGGAAGGGAGGGCCTTTATTCTATTTGAGTGTTGCAGGTCCATGCCGAATGATCTCTGTGATTTCAAGAGAGATCATTCAGCTGGACTGTGTGTTTTTTCTTGGCACTGTGGAGGATTTTGGCCTCGTTCCATTAGAGCTGGTGGTTATGTGTTGAGCAGTGTTGTGACTGTGTTGTCGCCACGTCTGACATCTCATCGGTAGTTTTTTCTGCACATGCGAGTGTACGATAGCCAAACAGATGGGCTTATTTCCATACCTTGGTAGTTCACCTCTATCCCCAGTATTTGTGCATCGCCCCACAAATGGTATGTGCACATGTTGACTGCTTCATAAAGAGGCCTTCAAATGGAAAATCATTGAAGCATCCATGGGTTCTGGTGGAGGGAAAGATTCATCCTTCATAGGATGCAGACTTGGGATTGGTGCATGGTTCTTCACCAAGAAATCACAGAAAGAAATTAAAAAGTTGCAGATGGATAAGTTGACTTGACTAGTGGAGTTGCTCACCAGTCACCTCTAAAATCTTCCAGCTTGATCACACATTAGCCAGTCTCGACAATTGGACGAAGTTTCGCCTCCTCTGCAATTGACTTCCTCATTCAATTAGTGAGTGTAAGAAGTTCGGAAATAAATGTTCTGCATTAGCATCCTCAGAAGAAGAAGGCTTGTTAGCAGCAAATAAGTCGTGCTGGATCCAGAGATCAACTCTCCCAAGAAAAAGCTCCTGGCTCACTTTCATTATATCCCTGTTAGAGTAATAAAGAATATCTGAACCCTAACAATGGCTGGAACATGCATGCATTTTTGCCAGTGATGAAAATAGTCTGAGGCATTGTCTTGGCAGACTCTGGGAGATGCATGTGATATTTGCAAAATTATTCATTTGTTGCTGACTGTCAGGGGCGGTCTGGCTACTGATTTTTCAGGCGGGAAATTCACGCCAGGGGCAACGTTGCCTCAATGATATGTTGCGCGAAGCGCAACGCCGGGGAAGGGTTACGGGAGGAGGTGTCCCCCTCCATTAACCCTTCCACTACCAAGGGTCTTGGCGGAACGCGGAATACCAAGGGGTGGTGCAGCGCACCACCAACTGTAAAATTTCCCC
Organism: Sinentomon sp. SZTP_YWyxl; assembly: GCA_030068105.1. Taxonomy (NCBI): domain Eukaryota; kingdom Metazoa; phylum Arthropoda; class Protura; order Sinentomata; family Sinentomidae; genus Sinentomon; species Sinentomon sp. SZTP_YWyxl. Next base: position 29,890 of record JASGXE010007334.1, on the reverse strand, counting down.
AAAGTGACAAGTATTAATTTTCATGCATTCACAGTGTTAATGAGATAAAACTGCATGCAGAAAACAATTTTGGACTCTATCCTTCGAAGATTACTTGAGATATAAAGGAAAACAGTTTACGCTTCAAGTTCAAAATGCGGTATCAGAATTTTTGTTTTGACAGAAATTTCAGTCAACAATCTTGAATAAATCGATTGCAAGTCAAAATGGAATACTTATCACAAACAAATAAGATACTAATAGTCCTGGTTTCCATTTTCTAGCTTCCTTCTTCCGTGATTCAATAAAGTGCATTTTGGCACATTTGATTCACGTAAAAAGAGAATAGAGAAAGTGGGCACACACTACAAAAAGAAGTTTATTGGGTGCAACTATCGTTTATCATTGCTCAATTCATGAAAAAATCATTCAATGAGTTCATCTGCATCAGAGCATCTCTGGCAGACTTTATTTAGATGTGCATTGCAAACGTTTTTCATACATGCCACACTTATTGTTTTTGCGTCGACAGCTGCCTTGCTTTCTTTCCATTGTTGACCATTTCAGTTAGGCAGCACACACATCAACCTTTCTTCTCAGGTGGTCCAGGTTCTCTTTCTTCTTTCGGCTGAATGAGGTTTTTTTTTTCACCAGATATTTGGAGATCCACCCATGACGTGGCACGGAAGGCCTGTGAGTGATTTTGCCGATTGTTCAATATCGGGCAAAATCAGTTCCTTTCCAAGTTCAAATAAACTCCCACCTCTGTAGGTACTTTCTTTCCCGTATTCATTTGGTAACCATTAAACTGACTGAGCATTGATGGCAGCAATATCAATAATGGCAAAAAGCAAAACTATGTCATCTGGTCAACTGAATCTACTCCTTCCGTTGTCTCATTATGATCGGTTTTCTTCTTTTTATTTTCTCTTTCTTTCTCTTTCCTTCTGGGATGGTCAGAGAGTTGAGATCAACATGTTTCTGTGGGCTTTTCCTTGGCTATGTACTATGATAGCAAAGTTATGATGGGAACTTTTCACAGGGGTAGTAAAATTCCGTTGAGTGAAAGTCTCGCTTTCGTGAGGTTTAAATTCAACAGGCAAGTGTCGCTGATTTGAATGTAGTATTCCCACAATGGTTATGATGATGCCTTTTTGAGCAAGCTCCATAGCCTAATCTACACTGCTGGACAATATCATCTGTTAGATGTTGTTTCAAGATTATTATTTATGTTTTGCTCGCATTGCAAGCAAAATAATTCTCGAATTGGAAAGATAATTACGAGGTGCATTTCAAAAGTCTTTGACGTTTCCTTCTTGAACAAAAACTACATGATATAAACCTTTGAAACTTTGTAATCTGATGCTCTCGCTGTAAATGTGCCAAATGTCAGCAAGTTTGCACTGTTTGTTTCGTTTTGGCCCACATTTCTGTGGAGGTCGTTGTGGGCACTGGGTGAAATTGATTTATTTTTTCAATTGTCGAGCATAAACGGTCAATTTTCGCACAATGAAGCATGAAAAGCCCGATGCAATTTCACCACAATTCCTGGGTGTCTTCAGTGATTCTGTCCTGTCTAGAAATGGTGTAAGAATTTGGGTCCTTCCACTAATCGGAGGTAGGGAGGCTGCCAAAGATGTCAAAGCTCATTCTGACCTGCCGCAGCAGTTTCCAAGGTAAGAATGAGCGTTCGACATCTTTGGCAGCCTCCCTACCTCCGTTTAGTGGAAGGACCCAAATTCTGACACCATTTTTAGACAGGACAGAATCACTGAAGACACCCAGGAATTGTGGTGAAATTGCATCGGGCTTTTCATGCATTGTGCGAAAATTGACCGTTTTTGCTCGACAACTGAAAAAAATTCATCAATTTCACCCAATGCCCACAACGACCTCCACCGAAATGTGGGCCAAAACGAAACAAACAGTGCAAACTTGCTGAAATTTGGCACATTTACAGCGAAAGCATCAGAATACAAAGTGACAAAGTTTAAAAGGTTTATATCATGTAGTTTTTGTTCAAGAAGGAAACGTCAAAGACTTTTGAAATGCGCCTCGTATGACAATAATTTTGCACCAAAATTATCATTTTCGGCCTGCTCCGAAACATGAATTTTACCATTTCACAGTTGCCAATCAATGAATGTAATCGGCATTTACCGATAAGATGGTTAATTGATGATTAATTTGTCATCTGCAAAAGTTATTATGATTTAATAACTGGTGGTGCGTTGCACCACCCATTGGCAAATTTAAAAAGTAACGGGCCACGGACTACCAAGGGGTGGTGCGACGCACCACCCTGGGCATTTTAGCCAAATGCAAGGGTATTTTTCTTGGAAAACTTCATGCAGGGGTTGGAATTAAAATTTTAGTAACTGAGCTTTGAGCTTGACCTTGTGGATTGTGAAGCTTATAAAATATTGCAAATTTTCAAAATTGGTGGTGCGTCGCACCACCCCTTGGTAGTCCGAGGGTTAAGGGGAAGAAAATTTGAAAAAAAATGGAACCTCAAATGATGCTACGAATGCTCATTTTTTTAAAAAAGCTGAGCTTTTTACGTTCCTATCATCGGGCAGGTCAGGCCCGTGCCATACCATGCGTCGGTATTGAGCAAAAATGGAGAAAAACACGAATTGTTAGCATGTGGAACTGGGGCACCGCATGGCCACTGTCCCGCGTATTTGATTTATCTACATACAAATCGGGATATGGCCCGATTGCGACTGGCAAAGCAGGTCAGGGGAAGTTGGAAAAAACAGAACAGATAAATGCTCGGCCATTGACTTCTCCGCTCTGTCGTTTCGGTTCGAATGGTTCGATTTCGTCTATGCCCGCCAGTCACTCATGGCAGAGATACGCAAATTCGCTTTATAACTTTACCTTTTTTGTTTTTAAATTTTGAAATTTCGCAATTTGTCGCTTTGGCACCCAGCTGATTTCACTATCCATCCCTTGATCCAATTGACCTTTCTTGTCCCCTCTCCTTTCTTTAACACTGCAAAAGAGCCAGGGCAATCTTTTCCAATTTTGTCCTTTTTTGAGACGAGAGTGGCTCTAATCTGGCGGTCGAAGAATGAAGTACATTTTTCGATTTTTTCCCTCTTGAATCACTGTCACACGTATCTGGTGCCAGGGAGAACATCTTCCTCCTGAATTTGAAAAAAGACCACATGTGGTTCCCATCAAAGCGCACTTTGCATACGGAGCGGATGCTAGGACAATTTGTATTTGCAAACCATGTTTTTATCTGTGTCAGATAAACGCAGATTAAAAAATAGAATAGATGCCCAAATAAGCAACAACGGAGCGCATATTTTCATTTGCTTGTTTCGACACAGATCAGACGTTGGAACAAGTTACCCTTGCAAAACTTTTTTTTATTTTTGTTATTTCTGCATCAGTTGCAAAGCAACAGGCTGAACGTACATTTTGGCTTCCGCATAATGGGCGGAACGTATATTTTTGTTTACGCATTTTGCATACAGAGCGATGTTGGGACAAGGTGCTCTTGCGAAGTGGTTCATCAGATGCCCAAGCAATGGCTGTTGAATGGTTCTTAAAGAGCAGGCCTCACATTCCTATTTTTGGGCGCAGATAAATGGATGCTCCTGAACTTGCGCGGGAAATGTCCGAATGTGAGGATCATGCTGGCCTTGTTTGAAAATTGGGTGTCTCAACATGACGAGAGGGTACGACAACTTGAGCCAAAGTTCACACTGTTATGAGTGCCAGGAAAACAATATATCCGTACCACTTGTTGCTTGGCGGTGCCTTTTGATCTGACCAGATGTTCTAATCAAGGGTGGTCCATTGTGGAATTGTGGAGATGCGAAACCTTTTCATTCAGCGAAAGCACAAATGGAAATGACATCAAATAACACAGACCAACCAAGCAATATTCCTTCCTGTTCTTTTGACTCATTTTCGACTTCCGTGCAGAGAGAACTTAATTTTTTCTGCCATCCACCTTCAACGATTTTTTGCTTTGTTCAATCAATCGCCGGATTTTGCCCCAAATCGTGTCGCTTTTTTCGCAATTTTGCCGCAAAGGGCAAATTTCACATTTTTCACGAGCTTAAAAAGGGACCATAGACCTTCCTCCTCTCCACAAAACTGTCTTGTTGCAGTTTCAAAATTATAACGAATGAATGGCAGAGTTCACATTGCCGCTTCAAGCGAAAATTACGGGTCCCTGCTCATGGGCATCTGAGGAGAAAGGAGATGGTGGTTAATTTCTTGGGGGCAAAGGGGCAACACACGGCAGGGGCAACGGCGGGGTTTCCCGTATTCCCGACCGGGCCAGACCGCCCCTGCTGACTGTTCCCCGATTAAAATAACTCTGCCAGATATAAAAACAAGCAAAACTTCCATTGTTGCATTTTAAGGGATGTGCCAGGCAGAAATGGAATTTTTGAAAAATGTTGATGCTTTGATATTTTTCTTGTTTATGATTCCAAAAAGATTGCTAAATTCGAAGCAGATGCTTGGCAACAGTGATCAGATGAAGGCCTATCTCTTGGCCAGCCAGTGCTCAAAGTGTACCGGAAAAAGGGCAGGAGCGCATTTTCAAAAAGGGCACCAGCAAAAATGGCAGGGCACTTTGTTCTTCAAGAAGGGCACTTCATCATTCCAGGAGGGCACTTTGTCCTTCAAGATGGACACTTCGTCCATCAAGGAGGCAAGAAAATTGATGTTGGTATATTTGGGGTCAATGCATGTGCTTTGCGCAATTCAAAATTCTATTGTTATTTATTGTCACAGGTTTTTTTTTTGACAAGTTTAAGGTTGTGGCAAACTGAGAAACCTATCGAAACTTTCTGAAAGCTCTGATTATTGCGATCGAGCGCCGAGCACCGCTTCTGTTACCCTTATATCTCCATTATAATCTTTGCCAAAAATCATATGAACTGGGAAAATGCGATTTTGACGTGTTCAATACACGGAGGCCCAGGAGTCCTTGGCCAAATGTTCGGCTTCATTCACTGGACTAGCTGTACTTAGTCAATGCAGCTCAGTGCATGTGCATGGGCCAGATATTTCTGACAATTTCCTCTTCCTTCTTCCTCTCCGGGTATATTTGCCTGGTACAACCCTTGTAGAAGTTGCAGCACTTTGCTCGTTCTGACTGTGGCACTATGGGTCTCCTTGCGGTCAGCAGCATTCTTTTGGGCATAATGGGCACATTTCTTAAATAAAACTTCCAAAGTCTTGCAAGATTTTGCCGCCGATGTCCATGTCGTGTTTTATTTTTACCCATTTGCTTTGCGGGCATTACGGTATTGGGTTATCGGCTATTGCATCCATTTAAACAAAACTACAGGTAAATTAAAGATAAAATATTTTTCTACTGCTCACAACACACTGCACTGCCGAGTCCGAAGCCCGAAGCCTGTTGGTGAGGTGTGGCAAAAATCGTGAGGGTAAAGCCCTGGGCTTTGCACTGGCGGGCTCAACCAGATTGGACCGGAGCGGCGGAGAATTGACAAATTTCAATCCTAACAAACATAAACAGGGATGAGACTGATGAGATGAGGCCAGAGACAAAGTTTTTGTTGGTGTCTTCTTAACACTGTTGAGCAATGAGATTGATGCTTGTTAAAATCGTGGCATGTCAGTCGTGGCAGGGTGCAAAATAAACACTAGACATGACAGAAGTTCGCAACAGAAAATAAATAATTTAAAGCCTTGTTCGTTTGGCTTGGACTAGGGAGGTTTGTAATGGGGAGGGGCAAGAGCCTGACCACCAGCCGGGTTGTTTAATGTTTAACAAACACAACAAAACAAGTTGTTTTGTTTTATTGGTTGGTTTAGGTTTCCTGCTGCAAGAAAGGATTTTGCATGGAGGCAGAACTAATTGCGAAAGTGAAGTGATGTGATAACCAATGATGCGACCTGGTGGACCTTGGCTTGGGGAGGAGAGCCGCCGGTGAGTGAGGGTGGGCTCTGGGACAGTATCTGAAGCTGCTTCCGAAAGTCCAGCACGAAAATATGAAAACAATGCAAATTTATTGACATCATGGGATCGTTGTCTGAAATGCACTCCCTTGGAGCTCCCATCAACTTGGAGCTCTGTGGGAGCGCTAAGGGTTCAGGGCATGTGGGAGCTGCGCTCCCACGCCCTTAGGGCGGGCAGGAGCGCACGCTCCCAGAGTTCCCACGCACTTTGAGCACTGTGGCCAGCTTCAACAATCTTGCACAAGATGTCTAGAACTTTGGGTAAAATTGTCTTTCAATAGTTGTTCAAATAGCATAGACAAACTAAATAAGGCTATGGCAAATATTTTTGATGAGATGCAATTAAACTTGAGTTTACTTTTGGTTTACATCAGGAAAAGATCAGCCTTGTTTGGGAGAATGAGCAATATTATGCCCATTTAATATTCTCGTATTTATTTGTATGAATTTGAGTTCACATTATCTCTACTTCTGTTTTGGAAGCACGAGTTTGAGCCCATCTGTCCAGATTGGATTCTGCCGCACTGTTAAAACTGCAGCCATTGGCTTATGAAGTTTCCAAAATGGAGCCAATCTGGTAACACCGGCTAAAGGGGGTCACATTCAGGGGCTCCAGAAGGTTATGGAAAAGGGCATAACACAAAAACTTTGGTGTGTATGTAAACTCCACGGATCTTTTCAAAATGTTCGCTTTTTATCTTTTGATGTCAAAAAGCCATTTCGGGTGTGTTACGAGTCAAATACCAACTCAGATTTTAACAATACGAATAACACTTTTCACCAAAAATTCCAATTTGCTGGGCATAAGAACTTGATGGTACATATTGACTCAATTTTTTTTCCACAGATTCTGGTTTTGGCGAATCTTGAACTTTCAATCAGTCATTCTCAAGTTTTTAAGGTGGCACACTGAACGAAAAATGTTGAATTTTGAACTTTCAGTGGGTGTTTCTCAAATTTGTGTTGAAGAGAAATTGGGTAGACTGAGAAATAAATGTCCTAAATTGAGTGACAGGGTCGGGATGGGAGGTTTCTTATCCAGTGTCATTATTTCTCCATTTGTTATGCTTTCTGGCACTTGAACAACACGAGTTTAAATAAAACTGCCAAAACACATCCAAGAAGTAATAAAAATTATCAAAATTATGGCTGGCTCTTAATTTTTCATCACATTTTCAGCATGTCCATGCTCTGCTCAAACTTTTAAAAATACCCAGCCACTTTTTCGGGGCCCGATCGAAAGTTCCGATGGGAGACCTTAAAATAAAAGGTGCCAAACCTCAACTTGGTGAGCTCGACTCTACTGCATGGTTGCTACCAACCTGGAATACTCTGGGAATTGTTTTGTAACCTGGAAAACCTGGAAATCTCTGGGATTTTTGGAAAAACCTCTGGAAAATTGAAATTTTTTCCAAAAATCCAGCCCTGAAGGGAAAGCAGGTTTTCAAAACACTTTTTTGTTACATTTATTTTAAATTTTCAATGATGACACCTGAGGAACATTCTTGTCATTTTTGTCCACATCATCCAATTTTTATCTTGTACCATTCGACCAATTCTCTTTCTGTGTACCATGTCTTAGTGAAGTGACCGCAAATTATGAACCCTGGAAAAAATGAGAATCCTCCTGGATAACTCAGGGAATTCCGATTTTTCAAAACAGTAGCAACCATGACTAGGGGACTAAAATTTTTCTGCATATTTATGCTTTCCAGCATGCTCACCAAAAATCAACTTGATCGGTAGACAAATATGGCATGTGAATATGCCCCGTACCCCTTAAGGGGGGGGGGACTGCCTAAATGTGGCATTATTTTTGAAATGTTTTGCTTTTTTAAATGTGCTGGACAGATTCTTAATGTTTTCCGGATGTTTTGAGCCAAAAATGATTGATTTTGGTCTAGTGGCGGAGATATGACCGTTTGAACTTGGCGAGAAAGCACTTCACTTGAAGTTCTTCCGTCGCAGAAGCTTGTTTATCCCAGAATGGGTTCTCCGCTCCATCGGACAACTTCAAATGACATCGTTGCCATTTTTAAGCTAGAGGACTGAAATTTTTGCCATTTCACCAAAATTTTGTGTACTTTTCAAATTTACCTGCTCCGGACTAAACAGGTCTCGGAACATCATTTCCAGTCTAAAAGCTTTACCGCCTTTGCTATCGGTGACATTTAACAGCTCATATATCCACTCAGGAACAAGGTATCAACTTGGTCTTGGTAAATTTTTGAAGACCTGCCCTTGAAGGTTCTTCACTTAAAATTTGGATCCAGTTGAATGAGAACGACCGGAGTACAAGCGATGCATCATTTTTCACTAAGTGGCTTATCCAGGGCCACATGTAGCACCTGGAAGACTAGTTTGGCTTAGAGAGGTTATTTTGACTTTAATTGTTAATGCCTTAAATCATAACAACCCAGAAAACAAGATGCAGCTTTTAGAATCGTAGGTAGTACACCCTGTGCTAGGTAGTGCCCTACCTAGCACAGGCATTCGAGAAAACAGTTGCATCATTGAAATCCTTGCACTTAATGTTTGTCTGCAAAGGTTTGCCAGGTGCCAAGAGATAAGGGCAGATTGTCAGGCAAGAGTTGATAGTGATGCAGAGAGAAGAAAAAAGTTATTGTGCTGAACAAGCAGACGAAGAGTTTGTTCACATCGCACATTGGCTGATTTGTTAAACGATACCGGATGCAGTCAGTCGGGATGCATGGATTGTGCAGAATGTTGATGCGCTGAAACTGGCATCATGATGTTAAGCTGTCAAACAGGTCAAATACAAGCAACTTTTGACTTCATGACCTTGAGTACTTACCTCACACGAAGACATGCCCACCTTCGAGTGAGTCGGAAGTGCCATCTCTCACTCTCCAATTACCGAATTATGTAACCTACTCTGGTCAACAAATTGACACAGCTGGCCAAGAAGAGTGTCGGTATTGCCCACTCATTCAAAAGTGGATGAAATGTTTCCGTGTGAGTCAAGGCGATGAAGACAAAAGTTGTGGCAATGTGGTCTCCTAACGTCATGTTGCATTCTTCAGTACTACTCGTTATTTCTGCTTGTAGGGTGTGGCTGTGCTCCACCTGTTGAAGATGAACCAGTGGGATTCCGTGAAGAAACAGGCCTGGATACATGCCAGACGCATTGTGATCATTTGCATTAATTTGTTAGGAATTCTCGGTTTGACTAAAGAAACCAAATGAGTGGGCCTGATTGGACAGAATAAATGTTAAACAAGCAGCAAACACCATTGCTGAACCACAACACAATCAGGGATTACGATTCCGAAGTGACATAAATTTGTCTCACGCCAAAACAAAAACACCCTTGCAAATGAACTCCCACAACTGAAATTTGAAAGAAAATGTGAACGTTGTAAAGGCCGATTCAGGAAGACATGAAAACCAACTCAAGAGATTGCATGTCCACAAACTGAATTTTGGCCATGCAAAAAATCCCATGATAGAAAACTTTCACTTTGCTTGCCTATTGTTGAACGGTAAGATTTCAATACTGATCGTGGAACTGAGATTAGCAGTGGAGCCCAGCGGTGTAATGGACAAACTGCCAAACAATACGCCCAACAGTGAAAAAATTGGCTAGCCAATACGCTCTATGGGAAAGCATTGAGTAATTTTTTCTACACTTCCATACTGTGTCTGTTGACAGCTTCCTAAACCATACTCCGCATGGCCCACCCCTGGTGAAGCCTCGAATGAGAGTGATGTCTACTTTTTGAACCAGTCAGCTTTACTTCAGCCTTGTGTTGAAATGAGCCTGTCATTTGGGGACTTTAAAATGGATTGCTTGCAGTCCACTGAAATTGTAAAAAAAATGTTCAAGCTTTGGTTGCCTGCTGCTATCCATTGGGAAATTTGGGGATTCGGGACTCGATTTTCAGTTTCTAAGTTGCACAGCTCTTGGCCAAGGTTCGACAGGCTCCCACAAGTCACTAAAATTCACTTTTTCTATCATTGGTTACTATTTGTTGGATTTTTAGAAAAATGGTCACTAAATTAACTTTTTTGGAAATGTCTGCCATGCCAGATGGGCCAGAGTTTACAAGATAATAGAAAATCAGTTAACTCTGCTTTTTTATCCGAACCACAATTAATGGAGGTCCAACCCGCCCATCGCGATGTGTGTGGAAAATCCGGACAGCTTTCATGATGAACCATCACCTTCACCAACCCGCCCGTCACGCTGAGTAACATCCGGGCAATTTGCTTAGGAGTCGGAAAGATTATCCAGACGTGAGATATTCTGCCAATTTACATCTGGTGGAGTGTATCACGTTCACCAGTTGCGAAAAACTCTTCGAAACGTTGCATGGGTGGTAAAGAATACCAACAATTGTTTATGGACACATTTCACATTAATGGGGGGAAACAGACAATGTTTATTGATACACACATTGGTTTGTTTCCGAACAGATCTGGTTTACTCACAGTGCAAAAATGAGTCTGGACAACGGAATTGAGGGACACCAAAAATGTGCAATTTCTTTAAATTCTCAAAATTTTTGGACACATTGATTTATAGCCGAACAGATTTGCATCGCTTTACGTCTCGAAAATGAGTCAGGACTCTGGAGGACGCCAAAAATGTGCAATTTCAACGATTTTATGGAGGGGAAATTCTTGCGACTAAAAAATTAGTTGCCAAAAATGCCTCAAAATATCCAAAAACCACGTGTGCCATAAAACCCAGAAAGTGAGATTCCGGTCTTGTGTGTTCTTTTGAAGCCAGGCGAACAAAACCCAATGGCCCCTTAAAGGGCCACAAATTTCTTGACGAATTCTACATTTTTGGATGGAGAAAAATGCCGGAAACATAACGTGCATGCCGAGAATGGGCAATTTCAACGGTTTTTATTGAGGTAGATGTAAAAATGTTTCATTATTTTGCCCTCAATAGGGGTTTATTCACCTGGCTTCAAATGAACACTTCTCGCTTTCTGTGTTTTCTTGACACATATCTATTTGGTTATTTTTAGCTGTTTTTGTCAACTATATTTGAGCATTTTAAATGTGCCTACCCGCAAGGAAACTTCACCTAAGAAAACAATTACATTACTTAACTTAACTGCAAAAGCGGTCTCCCGTCCAAGTACTTCCCGGTCCAATGTTGCTTAACATCACAACGAAGCAAACAGAAAAACTCGTGCAGGTTATTCTTGCTGCAGAGAATTTTTCCAACACCACTGTATTCAAAAGCCTAGATTTTTGTATAATGCGATGACATTAAAATGTGCAACTGTCTGTTTGGGCAATCAGCAGCCCCACTCCCACAGATCCAAAAAGTAGGTTTCTCAAGTTATATACGTATGGGATATTCCGCAAATGGGTTCACATCGCTGATGCAGCGCGCTAGTTTTATTTGCTGCCCCCAGCCAGGCTGCCTTACTTTGGCACCTTGTCAAGCTTTGCTTTATTACAGCTCTTGATGAATTTTGACCAACAATTCGATAGGCCTATTTGGGTATAACTTTTGATTTTTTTACTGTTACGAGATAATGGGAAGGTGCCAATCACATACAGAATAATTAAATTTGTTCGTTTCTGCTGGAGATGTATAAATTTTGCTTTTCATCATTTGTTTTGCATGTTATGTGGATTGGAACTCAAATTTTCTGAAGTTCGACTTCAAATATTACAAAAAAGTGGCACACATGGGATAGGTTCCAGTATTTGCTCGTCTCCAGTTTCACCTTGATTTTTAAATGGAGTGGTATTGAAAGGACAATTCAAACATTGTGTGGTCATTGCTTGACCTGATAGTGGATACATCAATGTTTGTTCAAACAATTTGTGGTCATTTCTTGACAATGATATACGGGTGCCCAAATTTTAATGTGATTGGCACAGAAGCATGCATTTGAAATGAATTTCTCCACTTTGGCCTCAAAATATGATTCGTTTTAAGGTATTTTGTTGAATTGCAGGTTTTTCCCGTCGGGATTATTCATGTTATGGCAGGCCTAATTCTATAAATATGGGTGCCGTACAGGTGTTAAAGCTCAACTTTCCAGGTGCCAACAATTCACAAAAGAGTGGTTTCGCCATTGCAATATTTGGCCACCGAAACTTGTGCATGGTGTATCAAAAGCCTTCGGGCTGGAGAAATTCCTGATTTCCTATTTCACACACTTTCAAAGTTTTCTTGCGTTTACCTGCTTGCACTAAGTTTTATCACAGGCAAAGAGGATGGGTTTTTGAACATCCCTATGTTCTCTGTTGAACGAACTTGGAATATTTTCGCCGCGCCGAGAGATGGCAGGGTCGGCGGACGTTCTCTTTTCTTCTCGCGGAATCGAGGTTGTGAGCAAAGAACAGTTGCGCGAGAAAACGGGGCAGCCAGCGCCACAGGTTCAGTTTCATGTTCGTGTTTGCTCTGGCTGCTTGTGTTTGGACCTGAGCTTGTTGTTCTTCACAAAATGCCGAACTGTGTCGTCCCGTTCTGCAATTCTGGTTATCAATCATGCAAGGAGAAACGTAGTTTGTTTTCCTTTCCAAAAGATCCGGATCAAAAGGCGTTGTGGTTGCGTGCTGTTCCGCGCAAAGATTTTGCTGTGACGAAGGCATCCAGAGTGTGCGAACTCCATTTTGACTCACGCTTCATCGTAACCAAGTTCACGCATGTGATAAATGGCGAGACAGTGGAAATCGACCGAGGTCAGGCAGTGCTCAGAAAAGATGCTGTGCCATCAATATTTTCCAACTGCCCCGGTTATTTGTCACGCAAACTGCCACGTGAGCGTCAGCCGAGGAAGAAAGTTGCGCCCTCAACGATCACTCATCCCTCACCGGCGGTGCCAACGAGCAGTGATCTCCCTTTGCTGGAAGGCCCACGTTCGGAGCTTTTCAGCACCTTGGCCCCAGCTCCATCAGTGTCGAACGAAAAAACGGCACGTCGTGCTGCAACAGCCAAAAAACCTAGTTGTCCTGAACTTTACCTCCTGCGATCAAAGAACAAAGTTCTTCGCCAAAGGAATTTTAAGCTAAGGCGACAGAATAGGAGACTATTGGCTCAAATAATATCTCTCAAGCAGTCTGCGTTCGATTTCAACAAAGTGCTTGAGATGATTCCCGAGAAGCTGGCAACTGCTGTAAAAGAGGCTGTTAAAATGAGCAGCGTTAAAAGCTCCAAAGGGATGAGATTTTGCCCTGACTGGATTGTTGACTGTATGCTGTTAAAAATGCGTTCGAGGTCTGCATACATGTTTTTGAAACAGAACGGTTATTTACCATTGCCTGATCCGACAACTTTGTTTCGTTACATGAGTAATTTGGACGCCGCTTTTGGATTCCAAGAAAACTTATTTTCCCTGCTGAGGGAAAAGATTAAGGATCTTCCTGAAATCAACAGAAGTGGGATTTTGCTCTTCGACGAAATGAGTGTAAGGAAACACCTCGCTTTCCGCAAGTCCAGAAGCGAAGTGCTTGGAAAGGTTGATTATGGTTCCTTTACCAGAGACATGGACACAGTGAGAGATGGCGACCACGCTCTGGTCTTTTATTTCGTGTCCTATTTTGGAAATTGGGCTCAGGCAGTCGGAGCATTTTGTGCAGCTGGCGCTACCCCAGGCACAGTTCTTACTAAATTAATTGTGCAGTGCATTTCATTGCTCCATCAATCTGGTGCAATAGTTTTGGCTACTGGTTGTGACAATTCTACCACAAACCGCACTGCCCTGCAGCATTTTGGCATATCAGGAGACTTACATGCAGTTGTCAACAAATTCGACCACCCATGTGATCCCAATCGAACTGTTTCCGTGATTTTGGATCCGCCTCACATATGGAAATGTATTCGAAACAACCTTTTGAAGGCTGAAATTTTTGCTTTTCCCGATGGCTGCATGCGGCTTTCCCACTTCCAAGCACTTTTGGAATGTGAGCTTTCGACTGGGCAGTTCGGCTTGAGAGTACATCGCAAATTGACAGCTGCCCACGTCCAGCCGAATTCATTTCAAAAAATGAATGTTGCCTTGGCTGTTCAACTTTTCAGCAATCATTCAGCCGAAGCGATGCTGTTTTACCGTAGTAAGGGACACATCGAACTTGACGACTGTGATACGACAGTCAAAGTCACGCGACGCCTTAATGACCTCTTCGATCTTCTAAATGGCCGTCATCCAGGTGCTGCGATCTGGAGGAACACCGCTGGAGAAAAATTGGCACAAATTCGGGAATCCTTGGCTTGGCTTGACTCATGGGAATCCTTTATTTGTCAACAAAGTGGTCCCCGTCGTAATTGTTTTTTGAGCAAGGCTACGAGCTGGGCTCTGCGGATAACTCTCACCTCCATAACTGATTTGGTCCAAGAACTGTTAAAACACCAAGACATCCAATACGTTCTCACTGCACGTTTCAATTCGGACCCCATTGAACGTTTTTTCGGAATATTGAGACAGTCCAGGGGCACTGACGACCATCCCACCACTGAAGAATTCATTTACAGTTTCCGCCTCATGTCCTGCCACAGTCTTGTCAAACCTCCCAAAAAGGCAAACGTGGATAATTTCTGTCCTGAAACCATTCTGCTGAAGTTGAAATCTCTGAAATCGGCGAAGACGAGCTGCCCAAACTCCATTCAAGAGATTGAGGAAAAGCTCGAAGCTATTCTTGCGTGTCCAGAAGAGTTTGCTGAAAATCCCATTGATCTGGAATCATCCGGAGATTCTATTGGTTCTGGAACGCTACCGCTAACAGATTTGGGCAACGCGGCCGCAATCGCTGACAACATAATTTATTATCTTGGTGGTTTCATTGCCCGCAAGATGATTACATGCGAGAATTGCGCCCACGAAACGACCACAACAAGTCAGGAGCACCCTTCATCGGATTTGGTGAACCAGATTTCCCGAGGCCATCTGATACGACCAAATGCGAAGTTTCATGCCCTAATGCGTTTGGTAGAGCGGCACATAACCCAAGGCTTGGATTCTGTCTCGGCGAATTCCTTCAACGATATTGTTGGTTCCATCCTGCTGGATCCCGAATTGCCAACCCTTCAAATTGGTTGCGAGGCTCACACTGTAAAACTCAGTGCGAAAGTTATTCACTACTACACTGTGTGCCGAATGCATTTCTTCACTCGGCATTACAACCAACACCAGATAAGGCACCACACCGATAATTCAAAACAGCACAGGAAACTTTCCCGTCTGTGAAATGCCATAACACATCAGCATGGCACCAGAATGCTTGACGGTAAGATATAACATTAATTTTTGAATTCTAACGTTTTTAAATTAGGCTTACCAATCTTTTCATTTTTGCTCAACTTTTAATGAAGAAGTTGTTTTCCGGGTGTCTGTAAAGCAAGCATTACGCAAAGGCCTACCGAGGGGCCCGCCTGAACACCGAAAGATTATCACACGCACCCTGAACAATCTCAAATTAGAATGCGAACACCTATATTTTATCACGCTGCGCATTCGTTTCCAAAGGAGAACGGCCGCTCGCAGCGCCTCTGGTGGCGCATTCCAAATTTTTCGTCCAGTGCAAAAACCCCTATCCTCTTATAACTCTGGTTTTATGATGGCCATAAAATCAAAAATCTCTAGGCCATTTCCTCTTATTCACAGAAATACCTTCAAATGATACAAATTTTGACACCAAAGTGGAAAATATCATTTCCAATGCATATTTCTGTGCAACTCTCATTTATGTTAGACCGCCCTTCGTGTTTGAACAATTATTTCAAATGTGTTGTCATTGCTTGACTGTGATTGACTGTGATGATATTGTAGATTTAATTAAAGCATTGTGCGGTCATTGCTTAACGATGATGAATATTTGAATAATTCAAAAAACATTGTGTGGTCATTGCTTGACAATGATGGGCATTTGGAGATGTAAGTTGCATTGGGTCATAGGCCACAAATTGTCACCTAAAAAGTTTCCCATGCTTTTTGAAGGGCATTGGTTGATTCAAGTATCAACAGCTAACATTGCATGGCTATTGCCTGACCGGGAGTTTATCTGCGCTGCGGTGGGTTGGGGAGTATTTCATGAAGATGGCCCTGAAAGGAATATCCGTGGTCGAATTTGCAGGGCTTGCACCAGGTCCATTTTGTGCCATGCTGCTGGGTGACTTTGGAGCATCTGTCATAAGAATAGATAAGGTTGGTCCTTGGTGAATTTTGTCAGAATTCGTTCATAAGAGTTGCCAATATTTTAATTTCTTCTGTTGATTCAGGCAATTATTTATTTTTCCCTCATAATTTTTGACATTGTTACTCCTGGAATTGAGTTTTGTATAGCCATTGCAGAATTGATGCACTCAAACATGAAAAAATTATGATTGTTGAAATTTTAGCAAAAACCCATGCTGCAGCAATTAAAAATCCTTTTACCACCGTGGTCAATTCAATGCTGCAATCTGGCGCTTTAATTACTACCGCCTGCTGCCAATAGGAATGTTTGGCGGAAGCTGATTTTCTGTGGACTGATGTGCAAAAATATCAAACCACTTGAAAATGAGCGCCAATTGTGAAACAGAAA
Organism: Sinentomon sp. SZTP_YWyxl; assembly: GCA_030068105.1. Lineage (NCBI taxonomy): Eukaryota > Metazoa > Arthropoda > Protura > Sinentomata > Sinentomidae > Sinentomon > Sinentomon sp. SZTP_YWyxl. Next base: position 13,438 of record JASGXE010007334.1, on the reverse strand, counting down.
AAAACTTCAACTAAATTCAACAAACACCAGTTCGTAGACCGTGTTCACTTTGTTGGTCTGATCTGATCTTGTGTTAACAATGCTGGCAAAAATCTGTTCCTTGGTGAAATGTTGGGTTGAAGCAACACCTTTATTGGAGGGAAACCAGTTTTGTGCCTGACATTTTTATGTTGCTGTGGAAAAAAAGAGATCCAAAGTGGCATGAGCTAACACACATTTTTATATTTCGCATTTTTTACACGAGACACATTTTACTTAGTGGGAGAGATGTCCTCTTTTGGGAGGGGGTGTTGGCATGTGTTAGAAATTTTTGCCAGGAAGAGAAGCAATTCTTCTTTTCCTCTGCATGCTTGTCCCAAGGAAGTTTGAAATTCATTTTCATATTCTGTTTGCACTGGCAAAGTCAGGCCAGTGGACAGGAAATAATTGGCCATTACCAAGAAGATCTTATTGCATGCTCTTTCTCTCTTTCAAACCAGACCATTCCAGGATTTGAGTTGGATCTCCTTAGCAGGGGCAAAAGGTCAATTGCAGTTGATTTGAAGCATCCTCGTGGTGTTGCTGTAGTTAAAAGGATTTGCCAAAAAGCTGACGTTCTGATAGAACCATTCCGTAAAGGTAGGTCATCAGCAGATTTCATCCCTTGATTTGTTTTTCACTCTGAGTGATTGTGGTCGCAACTGTCCAGACTATTTTCTCTTTTCATTCTCTCCTTGTTCTCATTGCTATTTTGGTTTATAAATTTCATTCATGTTTGATCATTTTTTAATTTTGCCGGGCAAGGTTTTGCCTCTTTGGAATGGCTAGTGACCATTGACTTTTTGTGGTTACCAGATTTCAATGGTTGGTTTGTGATCAATGGCTAAAAAGAATGATAAAAACAGTTGAAAAAGATTTGTGAACACAATGATTTATTGATCGCCTGCACCCTATTGGGGTCTTGAGGACAGTACACTGCAGTATGTTCACAGAACATTTCCGTTGGTTTAATTAAATTTCATGATGCAGAGAGCTTCCTGCTTTTTTAAGTTGAGCCTGCTGCGACCATCTCTATTTGAGCAAATTGTCATGTTGCAATTTTTCTCAGTTTTCAAGAACTTGCATGTTTTCCACATTCTCACTTTATCAGCATTTTCGGCAGAATCAATCTCTTCCACCAGCTCTCAAGAGCCAGTGGAAGCACACAAATCTTTTTTAAAATCCCTGAGCGCAGTTTCTTTCAAATTGTTTTCTGATTAATCTCATAGGCATTCATTTTCACATTTCCAACGAGTTCATGCTCTGTGATGCGTGGATTTGTTTTTGTGAGAAGTGTAACTCATTCTCTGGGGCAGGAACCTTCAACCTTTTCCCACCAATCCATCCGAATTTAAGCTTGTTTGCAATGGTTAAATTTTCACAGTAAATGGGTTCGCGCTTTTACAAAAGAATCCAGAATCAGCATTGTTGACATGGGCGTGTTTTTACTTTTTACTATCCGATCGATTAGCCTGTTTTGATGTTCATATTGCCTCTTGACATATCCTGTTTTTTCTTACATTTGTTTCAGGTGTGATGGAGAAGTTAGGTCTCGGGCCAAATGTTCTTTTGAAGGAAAATCCGAGATTGATTTATTCAAGATTATCTGGTTATGGTCATGATGGACCACTTTCAAATAAAGCAGGACACGACATAAATTACTTATCCATCTCAGGTTCTTTTCTGATTTCTCTATGAATAAATAATTAATTGTATTTAAAAGTTGGGAATATGCATGTTGTGTTTTGGATTCTCGGTGGAAACTAGATAGAGATAGTCTGCAGAATTTAAAGTTTCTCCTTGTTGCATTGATTCCACTTTATGCATTGCAAGATCCCACTTTTAAGCAGTTCATTTTTTTTTCGAAATAGAAAAAGGCATGAAAAGTGTGTTCAAAGAAATTTGCCAAACACACTGCAGTGAAGATTTCCCCAACTGTGAATGAACCAGCAGTTGCCTTATGCTTGACTTATTTCCTTTGGACATGTATCTTCCCAAGATTTACTTGCACTGAAAAAGCCTATCATCACATTTTGAGGGTGGTCCAGTTTGATGCAGAATTTTTTCATTTGCAAACATTGCTTCCTCTGTGCACACCCACGACACTCCAAATTTACAACTTCAATTCACTGCTGAGGTTGGCCGAAATTCATCTCCCTTCAAATGTCAAACTTGGCCTTCCAGTTCATTACACACAAACCCACATCTTGACAGAATAGATGATTTACCGACTGAGCTCGCCTTTTAACATGTACTCGTATTTCGGGAAACTGTTCTTTTTGTGCCTCATAATGAAGGCAGTTCAGTGGTTCACCCGTAAGATGTACGAGGGTGAGTCAAAAAGTTCCCGGAATGTTCTCACTGTACCAAAAGGAGGGTGTTTCAGAAACTGTCCTTTTGTGTGCATGTTCCCCCACTAGTGCTCTTCCAGGAATGCCAACTAATTGATCCTTCGCTTCTCTTTATTTATTTTTCCAAGTTGATAAAGTTTCTGTTGTTTTTCAATGATGGAAAAAGTCAAGTTTGGAATTGGGGCGAATTTTAAAAATTTGCCAAAACTCGGTTCGCAGTCAAATGCCATCATGGGTGCCTTACAGAATGTTTACGAGGACCATACCCCAATGTAAATATCAGTTTATAATCGAATCAGATGTTGTTTGGTGGTGCGGGGTGGATTCATGATGATCCATGGCGATGCAGCCGATCATCGCCATTTGAAGAGGAAACAGTGGCAGCAGTTCGAGCTGTTGTGAGCGAAGACCAAAGATCGACTTGTTTGGGGAAAAGCGAGATCGATAGGTGTCTCCCATGAGCTGTGTACAGACTTTTCCTAGGGAACCATTGCAATTTGGCAGTCTTGATGCTTGATCGGTGCCAAAAGCGTTGCAGCCAAAACACAAAACTCAGAGTTCCCATCATGCACTTGATTTTTTGAACAGGGTGGAGACAAATTCTGGCGAATTCCACCTGCACTTGGTAACTGGCAATGTAGCCTGTATTCACCAGTGTGACCCCAAAAATAAATCACACCCCAAAAAACGAGAAAAAGAGGCAACAAAGAACAATCCAGATTTGTGTTGCAGCAAGTGTCCAAGAAGGTGATGACACCAATCTTTTGGGGTGGAAGAGGTGTGATTTTCGTAGATTTCTTGGAGAAGCAAGAGACAGTCACAGCCTACAGGGACCTGGCACAAGCAGGTTGTACGAAAACGCTGTGCCGAACACTCTGAAAAACGACCAAAAAAAGTTTCTCACCCGTGCTTTGCCCAATCAAGTCAATGCTGCTGCTCATCCTTGAAGGGTTTTTGGCGTTATTCTCTGAGAATTTCACTGGAAACTTCCTTCACGGCCACGCTATGACCCTGCGCGTGCCTTTTACACATTTTACCGTCTTGCAAACGGGATGAAAGTGTCGGGGGAGATTGTTGGGTGTCAATAAAAGAGCTATAATAGGCAGTTATGAGCAGGTTCCGGAGCAACGGTGCTCCATTATCACGCAAAGGGTTTTAAGGATGGGGCCACTACAGAGAGAATTGCCTTGAGCTATACAATGGAAATATGGAGAAAAAATTTCGAAAACTTGATCGGGGAAAAAATTATGAGGTCTTTCCGGGAACTTTTTGACTGGCCCTCGTATGCCCGTTTCTTCCAAAATCTACAACTTGGGAGGCAAAATGTTCAACATTCAGACATTTCCTGTATTTTTCAATGCGAACTGGACTAGGTGGCAAAACTCTTGATGGTCTGGAAATGCTCTGTAATTGCCGAGTCAGTTCTCTAAACTGAATCATTTTTGTGTTGTTGTTTAATTTAATTCCAAAGCTAAACAGACCGTAATATAATTCTAAACCAAGAGTGGCACGTCCTTTCCAACAAACATCCTCCACCTGATTAAGTGACAACTGATGTTTCCGGATAAATCTCGCAGGCAGTAAATTGCCACAAGCAATACAAATCACAACATTTGTGCCGAATACCATTGGAAGCATTTCTGCCAATATTCATTAACAGCACTAGGGGCACCATTTGGGGGGCAGGGCAGGGAAGGGCATTTGCCCTCTTCCCCGGTTTCCGCATGTTCTTCGGGAATCCAGCGCTGGACGACCAAGGCATTTGCAGTGCTTTGCATGTTTTTCTTTTACTTGGAATTTTACTCTCCTTTAACATCCATTCCCATTTTCAGAAATTCTTGGCAGTGTCGGGAAGCTTGTTTGCAAAGAGGTACCCATTTTTATTTTAAATCATGAAAAACTCCGGTACCGTAATTGAGCAGGTGACTTAGAATGTAAAGATTTCTTCATCTTCTGGGGACTCCGGAATCTTGCCAGGGGCTTTGCATCTTGGAATCCATCGGGGCCCCAGACTCCATTCTGCCTGTAACTGTTTTCACGTCCACTTTCGAGATTTATCTCTCCTGCTTGCCATGTCGCCCATGTCTGAACCTGAAATGACTCACTCCTGAGCACAGGGGTGGATTAAGTGATTTGCCACCCTGGGGCCACAATATTTTTGCCACCCATGGGCGTCGGAACTTCAAATTGGCAGGGGCACGATGTTGGCTGCACAACAGCCCCAAGCCCAGGGGTGGGAGCCAGATACAAGGGGTGGGGCCCCTGGTGGGGAGGTCAGGTGGTGAAGCTCCCAAGAAGCCAATGACATACACCAATGGCATTCTTAGAACCACTCTCGAGCCAGATTTGGACAATAATCGTTGGGCTTGCGAACCAGACCAGGCCCGCTGAAGGCGGGTGCAGCATAACAAATTGTTTGATTTTTTCCTTGATTTTTTTTTTGCAATTTAGCCGCCACAGATATTTTGCAGCCTGAGGCCGGGACCTAGTGTGGCCTTATCTGTCCCTGCCTATATGTCTGCTGCCATCTGTCCCTGCCTGAGCAGCACACCTGGACCCAAGCACAGATTGTTTTGGTTTTCCTACATCTTACGAAATTTTGGGTTGAATTTGTGGTTGGATGTGCCCATCTCTTGGAGGTGAATCCACCAAGGTGTGCTGGAAATGGAGGTGGCCCAAATAATGGACATTTGGATGCTGCTTTGGTGGTATGCAATAGTTTGCTGAAAGCTGTACCAATTTCTCGAGGGGGAACTAGTAAAAATTTGTTTTTCCAAATGTGCACATTTTCTCGAAAGTTAGTTAACTTGTTGGTTGCGACCATGTTATCGTTATTCGTTATCACTTTTTCTTTCACTTCCAAACCATTCCCACAAAAATTTTACATTTTCTCAGGTGTTCTGTCTCTTCTGCAAAGGAATAAAAATGGAATTCCCTTGCTGCCACACAATTTGATAGCAGATTTTGCAGGTGGTGGATTGCTTTGTGCATTTGGTATCATTCTGGCTTTGTTTGAACGGGAGAAGTCGGGCAAGGGCCAGATCATTGATAGCACTCTTACAGAGGGTGCTGCTTATGTTTCAAGTTGGCTTTTTCAAAGTCAACACATACCTATCATTTGGAACAGGGAAAATCCAGACAATAACGTGTAAGTAACATGTCAGTCGAAGTGCAAATTCATATGCACTGTAAGAAAATCCTCACCAAAATTCTTAGTAAAGTGCCGACTGAATTAAACGTCCATGTAATGTTAATTATTGTGACTGTTCAGATTTTATCAAAACTCCATGCTCCATCAAAACTCCATCATGAAATAAAAGTACCGCCTTTGCAAGCGATGTCAAAATCTAACATCTCTAGACAGCTTGGTTGCAATCTGGCACTTGAATTTAACGCCTGCGTACCCGTTATATAAGAGTAAAAGAAAGATGAAAAAAAATTCTGAGGCAACAGTTAAATAGGGAAAACACATGTACATGCAGATTAATTCATTCGGCAGTGTAAATAAGAGTTCATTACGAGGGGTGTCCCAAAAGTTCGTAGCCCGAGACAGATGGAATAGAATTATTAAAAACTCCACTCCTTTGCAATGTGTGATCCTTCAATACACACACCAGCTTATCCCGCCTGTTCTGGCGGCATCTGATTGCCGCTAGGCAGCAAATTTCTTCACAAGTCTCCAGCTGCCCGTTGACAACTGTTGTGACGTCATGAAAATCCTGATATCTGGACCCATGCAAGGCTTTTCCATATTTCGTGGCGGATACAGGTCTCAGGTCCCTTCAGCAGTGAGGGTGAGACATCAATAACAGACCCACCATGTGGATGAAAGACTTTGGATTCTCGGACATGAGGACAGGAGCACGGGCGTGGAGAAACAGCACACCTGCTATCATCATTGCAGGCCATTTTCTCAAATCTCCCGGCAAAACGTTCCAATTTCGAAGCTACAATGGGCAACTTTGTCTGTTTGCCCCCTGAACAGGTTGGGAACGAGAAGTACACCACTTGCGTCTTACTACAGGGTGCCCATGCATAACCATTGGGATGTAAATGAGATGCGACTTGTCACACCATGTTTGCCAACTGTTTCCCAAGCCATGCGTTCGTGCTTTGCGGAAGAGATGAGGTGACGTAACCTCTTGCCACATCTAGTGTTACAAAAGGAGGCAACAAGTCCACTGGATCCTGCTGTAACCCAGGAAAAGTTGCCTCATTGTCGAATCATGTTTCTTTATTGTGGAACCTGTTAAGACACAAGTGTCCGTAACAATCTTGCGTGCGACGTTTTGGGACAAAAGCCAAATCTTCTGTCAACCTATTGGCATTTATGTGGCCTCCTTTCTCTCCTCTCTTGACTCTCCACAGAGTGTTCTATTCAAAAGAGGACGTTTCGAGTCTTTCCGAAGGGACCTCAACGTCGGTCTCTGTTTGCCTTGCTTAAAATCAGTGCTTAAAATCATTTATCTCAATGCGAGAGTTGGGCAAGGTTATTTGTGTTTGTGAAGGCGGAGGCCATGAAGATGTTCAGTTTTGGTTGGCTTTTTTAAATTATCGTGGCGACTTGTTTGGTCCAAGCAATGCCAAACCTGTGCCTGGACAAAGTGGTAATTTTTCTCGGTAAATATGGTTCTGCATGTTTTAGGCCTTGTGCATCTGCACGTTGCCTTATGCATCCACACATGGCCTTGTGTGTCACATTTTATTAAGCCCTTTTAACCTGTGACATGCTATGTCGAAAGAAAATTCATAAATCTGCGGAATTGGGGATCTTGCCTGTTGGCCCAAATTAAGTACGCCTATAGATTTGCACTCGGAGGCCTTGGTATTGCGTGGGTCAAACATGTTACACGGTTTTCTGGTAAACGTTCATAAATTGCAGGAAAATCATGAAAAATCATAGAATTGTAATTCAAAATTCCTGTGGCCACCCTGGACTTCACTCAAAATTTTCCATTATTGCAAATGCAACAATTTGCACGAAGCCTCGGAACATTCTCAATTCTGACAGACTTTCTGAAATATGGCCCAGGAAGATGGGACTTTTTTATTCATTAAAACGGAGGGATGTACCATGTGTTGCTAAAAAATGTTATTGAAAGAAGGGGGGTGCATCTCTACACTTCTGCTATATTCAACAAGAAAAACACACAAAATTGAAATCGATTTCGTCGGTCTCACTGCCGACATCGACAGTCACTGACTGATTTGAGGCTGATCCTGAGCAGACGACACTTTCATTGATGGGGTGCGTTCAATTGTAAAATTATCAAAATCTTCTGAGCAGTTGAAATTGACTCGGAAGGGTGGGAACTTCACTCGGAATTTGTGGTCGAATAAGCTCTGCAGGACACTTTACACATTGGATCCATCCTTGTGGTTCAACGCTGTGTGGGCCTTTAGAATCTCCATTGACTCCCTAATTGTGTGGACACGGGCTGTTGATGGGCAACCCAGGATTGTAGTATCTTCCCATAGTGGGACGTGTCCGGATGCCTGAATATGCTGGGCTAAAACCGTGAGCTCGGATTCAGCCCAGACATCCGGACATGTCCCACTATGGGAAGATACCACAATCCTGGCCTGCCTACCAACAGGCCGTTCCGAGTGAAGTTCCCACTTTCCGAGTGAAGTTCCCCCAATTTTCCCACTTTTCCCAGTTCCCCCAATTTTCCCACTTTCCGAGTGAAGTTCCCCCAATTCCGAGTGAAGTTCCCACCCTTCCCAGTCAATTTCAACTGCTCAGAAGATTTTGATAATTTTGGCCCCACAATTGAATGCACCCAATCAATGGAAGCGTCATCTGCTCGGATCAGCCTCAAATCTGACTGACTATGTCGGCAGTGAGAGCGACGTAATCGATTTTCCCATTTTGTGAGTGTTTTTCTTGTTGATTGTCGCAGAAGTGTAGAGGTGCACCCCCTTCTTCTGCTGAAAGCTTCAAACTGATGAGCAACAATGTTTTGAATTTAAATTTCAATCACGAATAATGGTGACAGGCTACTTCTTGCATCTGGCACCAATGGGGCAAAATTTGAAAACTTTCTATAGATGCCTGTTACCGCAGCAGTAGCAACTTTGAAATTGTTAAGATACCCAAAATCTTTGTTTCAAGGCTTTCAATGCAATTCGCTCTTTCTGTTTCCCCAATCCAGATTAGGTGGCTTAGTGCATTTCTACACAACCTACAAAACGAAAGATGGGAAGGAAGTATCGGTTGGTGCATTCGAACCTCAATTCTATCAGGCTTTCATCAGAGGCCTGGGCCTCGATGTAGAAAGTGTGCCTCAACTTGGTGACTTCAAGCAACGAGACACAATTCAAAAAGTCATGCTTCAGAAGACCAGAGATGAGTGGATGAGCATTTTCGAGGGCACCGATGCTTGTGTGACACCTGTTCTTTGTGTTGATGAAGTGTCCAGTTACCATCATAATGTGTTCCGAAACTCTTTCCTTCGCAGTAATAGTTCTTTGTCCAATGTCATACCAAAGGCTGTTCCAAACCTCTCTCGGACACCAGCCGTAATGAAGGACCCAGGTGCCACTGTTGAATCTGGGTGGCATTCTGTCGAAATACTTAGAGAGCTTGGCATCAGCAGTGATGTCATAGATGAGCTTACAAAAACAGGTGTGGTATTGGCCGCAAAGAAATCGAGCAGCAAATTGTAGTCGGTGGAAAAAAGTCTGTTAGTTTTTTTTATCGACGCAACAGCATGACGTATCTTAATTTAAGTGCCCAGTGGGCTAACATTTTGAGTATGGACAGCCCTGTATGAAGGCAGTTGTTTATCGCAATGAGTTTGTGAAAATTACATGTGATAGCAGTGATTTACAGCTGTGAAGGGTTGGGTCAATTTCGTACTCACTTGCAACCAACCTGCCTCCAAACCCAGATCCCCGGACGAGCCTCATTGCCTTGGCAATATCATGGATTCTGGAATATAAGATGGTTGCGCCGATTTGTCGGCGAAGAGCATTGAGCTGCCCTTTTCGTTATGGGCGGAGCAAAGAGAGACCATCTCGGCCGCAAAGAGAGTCACGGCAACAGAAGCAGAACAGAAAAGCAAAACAAAATAATGCTTCCATGTCGCTTTCCCTCTTGATAAAATCGTCAAATGGGGTTCAAATGCAATAATTTTGGAGTTTTTGGAAAGCTGAAAGCTTCATCTACAACTCTTCCACAGGTCGAAACCATGTTACAACAGAAAAAATCGCACAATTAATGAAAATATCATGTGAGGAATCCGGAATTCTTTCGTATCCTAACGTTAACACTTTCATCCCTCAAATGATTTCGGTGTTTTACCTGCAAGGATAATTACAGTGCAATCTCGATTATCCGGATTAATTAAAACCAGGTGCATCCGGATAATGGAATTTTCCAGATAAGCGGGGTTTTTGTCCTTATGTGTTCTATTTAATTCAGAAACACAAGGGGGGAGGAAGTGGGCATGTTATCTTGCAGAAGGTGTCTTGTCCACTTACACCACCATCAGTTGAACCGATGGAAATGGAAACCCAACCAGCAAAAACGAAGAAAGATCACAACTCCCAAAGGGCGTTCTTGTCGAATGCGAATGCATCAAAAGAACAGCGTGACGCCGTCGGCGTCGAAGAACGACTGGTGGGGAGCATTCTGATTTGTTCGCACCTCCGCTGCCAGCGCACAAACCCACGCACACCATTCCACCTTCAATGTGTGTTGTTTCCCTTCGCTCACCGTCTGCGTTCATTCTGTCCCTTTTCTTTCTCTCTCGCAATTTGCGTTGCTTCGGTGTCTTTCTGTCTCGCTCTGTCTTCACGGTGCGTTTGTTCATCCACACGCATGACATTTAGCGCGGCGCGTGCTTTCACTCCACTCTCACTCTCGTGAAAAGTGTGGAAGATTGATTTTTCGTTTTGTATGTATGCATGCGGAACAGCGCTGCGCAAAACAGCCGCAGCAGACAAATTTGAAACCAATTCGTCAGGCCTATTGGAGGTCACTGGGCCTATATGAGTGCATTTGCAGGCGTGCAAAGCAAGCATATTTGTTTGTTGGTTCTGCATGTATGCTATGCAGGCACAGCTTTCAAATGATGAGTAAAAATGTTTTTTTCTCTTATGCAATTGCGCACAGTGCTGTGGAATGGAATAAAAAAAAAACGAAGCAGAAAAGCGATCCCGAAAGAATAGGGGTTTCGGATAATCGAGATTGCACTCTATACATATTTGAAATCGCGCATTTTTTTTAGCTTTACACCAAAGAAAGTTTCATCAAAATACGTCACCTAATTCAGGAGAAATCGGTAGCTTTCCATGGGCGATACACCGCAGTTCGCTATTCACCTTATTTGTTTGGAGTTTCTGCTCTCTGGCACTGCTGTTGCCGTGGCTCTCTCGCTCCGCCTACCACTCGAAAGGAAGAAAAGATACTTGATCAGTGTAACCATCTATATTCCAAAATCCATGGGCAATATCTGCCCAGTTTTGCAGGCTAGTGATGATCTGGCGCTGTATGTTTTGTGAAGCAGTTGTCAATAATTTAATCGTATTCTCATATCTCAGAAATAAATATCCTTTTCGGCTGAAAAGCAGTGGGTCTCACTTGAAGTGCATGGGCAGGTCACATCCCTTCTGATCCGAAAACATCGAGGCCATGTGAGGGAGGTAAAAATTTGGCATCATGTCAAGTAGGCTTGCCCAGGGATCCCGGCTGAGCCTGGTCCACTGGAAAGTAAATAAATAAACCAGCACAGCACAACGACCCCACGCAAGCTGCATGTATACAGAGTTGTACACACGTGAAATGGCAAGACTCATGGGCACTTTCGTTTGGCTTTGTTGAAAATTTTGTGCTCCATTTCATGAAAAAGAACCTCTTGCTCCAATAATTTTTCATAGACCAGATATACGAATATATAAAGATCCAGGAAAAAAAGACTGCATTTCAACGAGCATTTTGCTAGTATGTGTAAAATTTCCAACATTTTGTTATTTTCATTTCCCACATGGGAGTGACAGCTAAAGTATTCTCAATGGTAAAATTATCAACATTTCACTGCATTCATTTCCACATTGGAATGACATGATTCTTCAGTGATGATAATATTCCCAAAATGCCTGTTTTCATTTCAACGGCAAGAAATTTTCTTTTTCATTATCCCATATATTTTCAGTTCATTTTCCATTTTTGAAAAGAAATCCAATTTTGTAAATCCAATTTTGTAAAGAAAAGGTCCAAATCTTTTACTTTGCTGCTCAAGCACGGTTTCAATGCAATGCCACTAATGGGTGTATTTTAAATGTGAGACTGAGCGAATATTGTTGCAGTCAAAAGCTGGCATTATCCGAACTTTTTGGGTAGAATGTGTGTGACCACAAATGAAGAACTTGCTCTTGAAACTGGCGTGATTCTCATGATATCACTTGTTCGAAACCTAATTTGACCAGTTTCGCATTAAAAAACAGCAGCATCCTCGTGTTGTTAATACTCGAAGACTGGTTTTTGAATTCACTGATGGAAAACTCTATTATTAATTTGCAGATAAAAGTGTTATCTTTTTTTTTTGTTTTTTTTTTCTACCCTGCAAATAGTGCACCTGGTGCATAACTCTAATGTGGTCTACCAGTTCTGTTATTCTTCTATTTGTTCTGAAGCTTCCTGGTGGCTTTTTACCCTGTTTAGTTTTTGTACTAGTCTGTAGATTACCCTTATGTTATGATGGAACACATTTAATGTAAAAACAAATTTAGTGTGATCAACAAAATAACATATATTGCTTGTTACCATTTTATCATTCTGACATTTAGGTTGTTGTTGTTATTTATAAAATTTTATTAAAAATGAAATTTCAAATGAAAATGTATTCCAAATTCTTGTTCTTGTCGAACTTTATCGTAGTTATCAGAAATTTACCGAATTTTGGAATTTTTACCCGAAAGTCAAGGTTTCAATTGATTTTCTCATAATCTAATGGATCTGGCACTTGATAAAAAAAATTCTCAGTCCAACTGTGCAAGAAAGATGAGCAACATACCGCCTTTATAAGCGATGTCAAAATTACAAAATATAGCATCTCTAGACAGCTTGGTTGCAATCTGACTCTTGAATTTACCGCATGCATACCCGTTGTATAAGAGTAAAAGAAAGAAGAAGAAAAAAATTCTGAGGCAACAGTTAAATGGGGAAAACACATGTACATGAAGATTAATTCATTCGGCAGTGTAAATAAAAGTTCATTACGAGGGGTGTCCCAAAAGTTCGTAGCCCGAGACAGATGGAATAGAATTATTAAAAACTCCTTCACTCCTTTGCAATGTGTGGTCCTTCAATACACACACCAGCTTATCCCGCCTGTTCTGGCGGCATCTGACTGCCGCTAGCAAGCAAATTTCTTCACATGTCTCCAGCTGCCCGTTGACAACTGTTGTGACGTCATGAAAATCCTGATATCTGGGCCCATGCAAGGCTTTTCCATATTTGGTGACGGATACAGGTCTCAGGTCCCTTCAGCAGTGAGGGTGAGACATCAATAACGGACCCACCGTGCGGATGAAAGACTTTGGATTCTCGGACATGAGGACAGGAGCACGGGTGTGGAGAAACAGCACACCTGCCATCATCATTGCAGGCCATTTGCTCAAATCTCCCGGCAAATCGTTCCAATTTCGAAGCTGCAATGGGCAACATGGTCTGTTTGCCCCCTGAATTGGTTCTGAACGAGAAGTACACCACTTGCGTCTTACTACAGGGTGCCCATGCATAACCATTGGGATGTAAATGAGATGCGACTTGTCACACCATGTTTGCCAACTGTTTCCCAAGCCATGCATTCGTGCTTTGCGGAAGAGATGAGGTGACGTAACCTCTTGCCACATCTAGCGTTACAAAAGGAGGCACAAGTCAACTGGATCCTGCTGTATGTAACCCAGGAAAAAGTTGCCTCATTGTCGAATCATGTTTCTTTATTGTGGAACCTGTTTCGACACAAGTGTCCATAATAATCTTGCGTGCGACGTTTTGGGACAAAAGCCAAACCTTCTGCCAACCTATTGGCATATATGTGGCCTCATTTCACTCCTCTCTT
>JASGXE010007333.1:0-51369 GCA_030068105.1 Sinentomon sp. SZTP_YWyxl | reverse complement strand
AAACCCGTGATGTGATCATGATTTGTGTTATTGTCTGTTGGTCATTGAAACATTCTGCCGAGTAATCACATCAGTCACCAAACCACGTTATAGAAACATGCACTCCGAGCACCTCTTGCGGGTTCAGTGTGGCAGCAGTTGTCGATTCAGCAATGTACTAAAAGAAAAATGGCTGCCACTCCACAGTTCTGTTCTAGGTTCGAGTTAAACACCAATGTAACGTGCTAGACGGCATTGTTTATGTCCAGACCGTCTTTCTCATTGGCAATTTGGATTCCTGTGTCCGGGCGGCGTTTTTACAGATCCTACAGCGACTTATGATTGCAGAGACCGTTTTGTGCAAGAATGCTTGATTAGGGCCCCCACTCGCAAGAACAAATATTTTTTCTAACAAATCTATCTGAACCTGACTTAACCCTGTCTCTACTCGAAAAAATGCTCGCTGGGGGCCCCCACCCTGATGTCATCTAAACTCGCGGTAGGGTTTGTAAAATTGCGTCTGGGAGTCTCTATAGGCAGAAATTATGCAACACGCATACATAATGTTCAACAACTTTTGGACTAAACAAAGTTCGCTATCGTAAAGCATTTGACAAGACAACATTGAAGACCAAACAGCACTGACATCAATTGTGCTGTCAGGTCACAATGGACGCACTTTACCTACACTCAAAGTTACAACTGCGAGAATTTTAGCTTGAAGAAAAAGGAAATAGGGCGAAATGAAGTGGGCAAATTGTGCGCGTTACTGTGCTTGAAATTTCTCGGCACAGATATTTTCTCAAAAAGCATATTGCATCCCTCAATTTAGGCTATTTATCTCCGGGAATAAAAGAGCTCGACTTTCGTCTAAGCTGCTTAGAAAACGTAGGATTATAATTCAACTTCGCTTTAGGTACTCTCCCAGAAACTCAAACAAGATATTTCTGAACGAACGAGTACATGACGAAAAGTAAACCGCGAGCATTGAAGGGGATGGGGAAGTCGTTTTCCACAGTATCCGCTTACCGAAAAGACAATGTAGCTATACCATCTCCCGCTGCAATCTTCCAGGCCCTGAGTGGTTTTGTCTTTTTCTCTTGACTCCCCTTCCACTCAAGGTTTCGTTGTTCTGCTACGTTGTAACTGCTACGGCTGCCTATTTCTCCAACATGGAGGTGAAGTGTGCCTAGTCCTCCAATTAGGCACGACAAAATTAAATAATTCCGCAGTTATTGTGAATTACCTACACTACTGTTGTTTTGAGCAAATAGGCACTCGTAATAAGCCTATTACTTGTTTTCCAAAATGAGAATTGTATCGCTAAACGGGTAATCCATCTTATACGACATACCTTGTCTTATTTCATCAATTAGAAAATATAGCTTGTACCGATGTTGGTAGAAAATGCAGAGCAGCTAATCCACACTTTTGATAATTTATTTATTTATTTATTTATTTATTCAAGATTCCACAAATAATTTGGTGGACACAAGAATTAACTCATCGTATCCAAGAGCAGAGTCAAAGTTAGTTAAACAATAAACAAAGACAAGGAATAAACTATGCAAAACATTATGAGAACATCGTCCAGCAGCAATTAGAAACAAGTAGCAATTTTAAAGTAGGCGCCTGGTTTGAGAAATGCGGTTAGATGCACGTGAAATGACGTTGGAATCTTTCGGAAGGTTATTCCAATCAGTAATGGTACGCGGAAAAAATGAGATAAAGTAGAGGTTTCTTTTACATCGCGGAAGCACAAAGCTCAATCCATTATCAGTCCGGCGTTGAACTGCTTTCAGACTATAATTACGTGGAATTGGACAATCAATGTCACCAACTAGGAAACTGAATAGAACATTGATGGAGCGCTGCCGTCGTCGAGACTCCAAAGAATGAAGTTCAAGTTTCCGCAGGGACACCATTGATAGAGTAGATAGGGGTATTAGAAGTTGAACGAGACCCGAAATTGACCTTGGACTTGTTGGTGTTTATCCTCATTCCCCATTTCTCACACCAGGCCCAAATCAAATCTAGGTCAGATGCCAGTGCCGCACTGCCCAAAGAAGTGTTGATGGGCCTATAAACAACAACATCGTCAGCAAACAACCGGACGGAAGATGTCAAACCATCTGTGATATCATTTATGTAAATTAGAAATAGCAAAGGACCAATGATGCTACCTTGAGGCACGCGAGATGTCACTTTAGCTCTATCGGAAAGCGAACCTTGAACGCAAACTTGTTGGGATCTATTGCAAAGAAATGATTCAATTATTGAAACCATATTTAACGGCATTCCGATTGATTGCAATTTTTGAATAAGTTTGGAATGACTCACCAAGTCGAAAGCCTTGGTTAGGTCAAGAAATGCAGCATGCACATGGATATTCGAGTCCAGGGACCGCGCAATGTCATCAACAAACAACACGAGTTGAGCTTCACATGAGCGCTTTTGCGTAAAGCCAAATTGATTCGGGTGAAGATAATTGATGCTGGAGAGAAATATAATTGCGAGAGATATAATTGCGGGAATAAAAAAATAAATTTCATCGAAATTTGAGCACACTCCAGTTACGTATCAGTAAGCAATTCTAAATTTTGTCGCCAGTTATGGAAGAAAAAAGTTAAAAAAATAAAACCTTTCGCTTGAAATTTTCACAGTACATGGCATAGTATCTTCATGAAATTGACTGCAGAATGACAACTGAAATGCAGACATAAAATACAATGCATTCGTCTCAATGGTATTTGCAACGCAGCAAATGCCTTTGACCGAAAATATTTTCTGCCCGAATTGGTCATCCCTGAAAGTCTCCGTTTTTCTCGGATCACAATTTTCTTATCCTTCCTTTTGCCACGTAAAATTGCCTTTGGAAAATTTTAAGACAATGTGGCGTCTTAAAATATTTAAGAAATGCCCACTGTCTTAAAAGTTTCTCTTAATTTGGATTAAGAAAGTAAATTAAGATAATTGATGTGAATGTAAGATTTTCAGAGAGTTTTAGCCTGGTTTGCACCGTCTAAATTTAAGACAGTTTGCGCTGTCTTAATTTTAGGCAACTGGTGTGCTATTTTAATTTAAGACAGCAATGTGCCGTCTTTAATTCCAGCGCTCGCAAGATTTTCCAGACGCTCCTATGCAATGCATTGTCTAATTTTGTAATCCACAATTGAATAATACATCCCCATCAGCATGGATTTCAGAACAAAAAGTCATGCGAGACCTTGTTTTTCGACTTTATCCATGAGATTTCGCTCAGACTTGAGAAAAGAGAACAGGTCGATGCAGCGTTCATCGATTTTGAGAAGTCCTTTTATAGACTTATCCATCGGCTTCTTCTTAGAAAGTTGGTAAATAATTATCGTGTGCCTTTTCCTTTAATGGCACTTCAGGAATCATATCTGAAGGATAGACGGTCTCTTGTTATGGTAGGAGGGTGCCGGTGAGAAGAAACCTTGGTGCTGACATCGGGAGTTCCGCAAGGAAATTCGCTGGGACCACTTCTCTTCCTGCTTTTTATTATTGATATGTTGTATGGGTTGAAATGTGCTGTTATGTTGCTTGCTGACTTAGTTGTGATGGTTATAGCCCCAAAATTTAGTTCTAAAGGTTATTGTCCGTACCTTGGTACAGAATCACGGGCCAGTTTGCAAGCTGACCTGGTGGAAATTGAAAACTGGCGTGTCAACTGGAAAATGAAGATAAATGTGGATATTTATCTTCCAGTATCATTCCAAAGGTCATTTAGACTTAACAAGTAATATACCACAAAGAATTTATTTGCTTAAAGGAGCACCGATAGGCAATGTGTCCTCGTTCAGATACCTTGGAGTGACATTAACAAGCACTCTCAACTGGAGTGAGCACATAAACCTTGTAGTTAAATAGGCCAATTCTGCTCTGGGGGCAGTCATCCGCAACTTGGCTCGTGCACAAAAAGTATCAAGTTGATGACATAAAAATCATCTGTTTTCCCAATTCTTAAATATGATTGCTGTGCCTGGGATATCTTCGTTGCTTGCCATGTCAACGCACTGAAAGCCTTCAGAGAAGTGCAGCTTGTTTTATCATGAATGACTATATGGGTTCATCTCCAATGTATCGAAATGCTCCTTGAACTGGGGCTTCCTACTCTTTCTCAAAGAAGGACGGAAAGACGGCTTTTCACATTAAAAAAGATCCTCAAAGGTTCGTTACTCATGTCTCATCCTGGGGAAACACGAGCCAGCATTTTCTCTGGCAGTAGGCCGCATGCTTTCAAATACACAATTCCAATAATAAAGTGTTATGCTCATTACAATTCCTTTTTCCGCGAACACTTTGGGAGTCGATTCCAACGTCACCCCAAGGATTCACATGTCATTGCAAACTGTGCAAACCTACTCAAACACATTTCAATACCATGAAAGAGATCATTCATTTCCTCATTTGAATGATTGATCCTTTTGTTTCATCATCACAAGTCTTTTGGACAAGGTATGGGTCAATTTATTTTTCATTATTTTTTTCTTGATTTTATTATTGTCATAGTCTATATAAGTGTATCAGTTCTCTCCACGTTATTTTTACCAATGTTGCCCTGAAAATGTGGCTTTGTTGTTCATGTGTTATGTTATCTTGCCGAAACTGATATTTGCATTTATATCGCAAATTTAAATAAAATACAATACAATATAACACAATAAAAATTATGGGAAGTGAGGGCGAAGATGCAAGAAAACAGAAAATTGGAAATGATATGAGGGAAGATAACAGTTGTATTCAATGAAAAATTACATTTAAAATTCACTGTTAAAAGCAAATTTCTCCTTATTTCCATTTAGGCCTTTGACCAGCACCAAACTTCCCCAACACTCAACGTTTTCTGTTCTGGAAGAATTTGTGATGTTAAATAGGCCATCCTTAATTTCCTATTTGGAGTTTTGGTCTCTTCATGTGTGATGAGTGTTACCCTTGTATGCATGTTTAATAAGAGCTGTGCAATAATTGGGGCTGTTCATGTAACTGTGATGTTAATTATGTCTGAAAGTGTGTGCAAGAATTCAGTTTTCTACATGGTTTGCTGAACCTTTTCTCATTCTTGCCCGAAAAACGTGAGTTTATAAGATTGAGACAATTCACATCTGTATTTAAGGATCAAATATATCTTCCCATCACAAAGTGCATCTGAATTCCAGCTATGGTGTATCTTAAATTAAGATTAAAGACAGTTTGCTATCTGAATTCCTGTCTGAATTTCAGACACTAAGATACCTTTCAATCTTAAAATTTGTCTGAAATTCAGTCTTATCACAAAGTAAGTCATGGGGGTATCTAAAAAGTGTCCCCCCTCTTAAATGGAGAAAGGTGACTGAAAATAAGAAATTTTGAATTAGAGTGTAGAATTCCAACGCTTCAAACCCAACTCCTCTCTCAGTCATGAACAGAGTGAGTTAGCTGCCCTCTACCCCATCGTATCTAGAATTCAGAACTGCTATCAATTCACTCAATACCAGAAAATACACAATGTTACAGAATGTCATGAAAACAAAGGTCCATCTGAATTCATTTACAAGAAACATTCGATTATCCTGAGAATTTAAAGGAATTCAAAAGTTCTCAAATGTCTTCAACTCGGTTTTCAGCGAGGCTATTCGCCAACACAGACATTTTCACAACGATATTGAGGAATTTGTCAATTTGAGAACTTTTGAATTGTTGAATTATGGTTTCCAAGTGACACAGGAAGAGAAGCTAAAGTTTTATCACTTTGCGCTCTTCAGTTTGTCTCAACCTTATGTTTTTCCATCTTGATCATTTCCACTGATTAAGTTTTTCTTTTTTTCAAGGCTTTAAGAGATTTTTTTGCCAAATTGCAACAAAAAAATGCATAACAGTGTCAAATTGCATCTTCTGTTTCGCTATAATAGCGTAATATGTCATGGCGAATATTCTAACGGACATGTATTTTCAATGGATTCGACTTTTTGCGGAAACATCAACTCCAATGATTACCAGCAGTGGGTGTTGAAATTATCTGCCGTGCTGAGGCTAAAGTCTTTGATGACGACCAAAAAATGCATCGACATGTGAGAATAATTGTAAATACGCAAACTTGTCATTTTATCCCGTATAGAAAAGAAATCCGGCAATCAGGACAGCAATGGATAATTTATTTACTCGAATAGGGCTTTAGATTTTTTGTACCCGTGTCTCTCTTTTTGCAAATAATACAAATTAAAGTAACTATGATAATACCAGCTTAATATTATGATCGGGCGTCTCCATTAGACATACAAACCCGTATATCCTTCTTTTAGAAATAATCTCACTCTGAAGAAAATGGTCTAACATTAACAAAACCGGACAATCTTAAGGGTCGATTCTGCTTAAGGGTATAAAAGTTACTTCCATAAAGTGTCACTAACTATACACATGGATTTATATGCCTTTGAAGACAATTACGCACATATAAATGATACCAACTTAATCCAAAAGTGGGAGGAGCCATGTGATATCTACCAACAACACATACTATATTACACTTCCAGCGATTCAAGAAAAATAATACAATTCACACGATTTATAACTAACCATAACAAAAAAACAAACTTAATATAACGAGTGTTCATCGTCATCAAACGTCCTATAGCAACACAGAAATCGTTCTAATTAACAAATACCTCACCCCGAAAAATAGGACTAAAAATGATAAAACGGGACAATCTTACGACATTTTTGTTTAACGGTAAAAGCCATTTCCAATAAGTGTCCAAATATAGACGCTACCCAACCCATGCAAAGTAAAATAAAAACACTTCGTAGGTGAAAAGTCTTATTTCAGGTTTCACGTCTTTTTGTTTTCGCGCCATAATCGGCTGGCATCCATTGCTTCGATTTCTACGCCAAGCATTGTTGTATATTTCAGTGTCATCAACCACAACGAAATTTGTGTGCAAATCTAGTAAATCCCTTAACCACTTCAAGCTAACACCGGATTCTCTGAGGGACATCATGACTGCTTCAAGATAGTCTCTGTAGATGGAACCACGGTCAACAGCGAATGATTGCAACTGAAGTACACTTTTGTCGGGTACTATGAAAAACCTTCTATCCTCTGAGCAGGAGTTAGAGAACCCAGTTTCGATGGCGACCTTGGTAAACAACGAAGGGTAAATGAATGCGAAGTTACTGGCCAGGACTTTTTCCAGACCTTCCATAGTCGTCTCGACATAGGTCATGCGACGTGCAATGGTGCGGTAAGTCGGAGATGCAGACTTCTCAAAGAGTAACCTGACAGCCATGGAGCGCCTGGTCACACCCCACTCGAAGTCACTCGCTGCAAGGTCGTTGTAGGACATGATCCGAAAATCAACCCTCGGAGCTACAATAAATGTTGTGAGGCTGCCTCTGTAGATGGATGCTACTGTGATGCAGGACAACCACCAGCAAGCAAAGGAGAGGCTGAGAGACCGCCTTTTAATTATCTTTTGACCAATAACCTCTTGGATCATGCTGAAAATTGAGTTGATGTGTGACATCAAAAGTGATTTTGTGATATAACGAGTCCAAATTTGTCGAAGGATTGTTTGGTAACTTTGCGAGACATAACCGCAATTTGAAAGTTTACCGCCCAATGTTATGCTCGACTTCAATTCCTCATGATTATCGGTGCCTTTCACGACCATGCCCTGCATTTGCCGTTGTTGATACCGCCGGTAATTCTTTGTCTCTGTCACAATTTTAAGTGTACCCTTCTGGAATCGACATGGATTCCTCTGCTGACGACAAAATTCTGGGCATGACCCTTGCCGTTGATCCTCTGCGGGAACTGTGAGGTTACTTCTCTTTTGAACCCGCTGCGAATGCGGACTTAGCGAAGATGCAACACTCCTCGCCACAGCGACAAAGCAAGAAAAGACGGTGTAGCTGATCAACATGGACAACCATACATCGGCATGAAATGGCTTTACGATTGAATTCCATTTGAATGTTGCTTTTTCGCCGGCGATAATTATGTCCAGCGACTGCTCTATTATCGCAGTTAGAAAATCAATTTCTTTAGCTCTGGCCTTTGTTATTGTCAAGCCAAGAGCAATATCGATTTCGTTTTTCTGAAGCATTCCAACGAGACCTGAAATAAAGCCAGAAGCGTTAACGGGTTATCCTACCCATTCAATCAATTCACATGCAAGGCATTAGGAACTAAATACAAAACTCGAAACTCTTTTTGCATGATGGTTTAGCGGCAAGGCTTCCTACTTTGTTGCTGCTTGTTGGAATAAAATATCTGATTCACATATTTTTCTTTGGTGTTTTATTCAGGTAAAACTTAAACTGGGATATAACTTAAAAATAAAACAGATTCAAGAGAAAATAGAAAATCCATCAGAACTACACCATTGGAATTGATCGTAATTCCTCGGGAAAGGTGGGAGGCCCAAAATCCAGCACATTTGAACGTTTGTCAAAAGACAGTTTTATTTTCTTGTGGTTCACTAAATGCTACCAGATCAATAATTAAAGTTTTCCGCATGAAAATAAAGGTTACCTTCATGCCTTAAGACGATAAATGATTATTCCGCATGACGAATGATTGAAGTGTTCCGCATCAAAATAAAGGTTATTTTCATGCTTTAAAAAGATCAATAAAGTGTTCCGCACGAAAATAAAAGTTATCTTCATTCTTTAGAAAGATCAATGATGAAGTGTTCGGCATGAAAAAAAAGGTTATCTTCATGCCTTGAGAAGATCAAAGATAAAAGTGTTCCACATGAAATTAAAGTTTATTTTCATGCTTTGAGATGATCAATGATAAAAGTTTTCAGATAGAAATAAAGATAATCTTCATTCTTTAAGATGATCAATAATTAAAGTGTCCCGCATGAAAATAAAGGTTACCTTCGCGCTTTAAGAAGCTCTAATCTTCATGCTTTTCCCTGAGGTGTTAAGTAGCTCTTCAACTCCATAAACCCAAAAAAGGCGATGGGTCCCGATGGCTTGCCTGAACGCCTACTCAAAGAGCTTGCCCCTGCACTGAGTACCATTTTTACCGCCTTTTTCTCGCAAATAATTCAAATTGTTGAGCTGCCTCTTGACTGGAAGAAAGCAATGGTGGTCCCCATAAAAAAAAAGGTTTTCAATCAAATAGACCCGAGAGTTATCGGCCCATTTCCCTCACTTGCATTTGCTCAAAAATCTTTGAACAAGTTTTGGCTACCACCGTCAGGAAAATCTTATCTGACAATGAAATTCTTTATCCAAATCAGTTTGGGTTTAGACCAAATATGTCATGTGAATCTCAAGTCCTTTTATAAGAAGATGAACTTGGTAGAAACGTGGATATTGGCCTTGTCACGCCATATTTCTTGATTTCACAAAGGCATTTGACCTTGTCCCGCATGAACAACTCCTTTCAAAACTGCGGGGCCTAGATTTCCCTCCCTTTATCCTCCGCCTTTTGTCAAGCGTTTTAGAATCCAGGTCCCAAATGGTGCAAGTTCAATCAGCCACTTCTACCTGGTGTCCCCCAGGGTAGTGTGTTAGGCCCACTATTATTCCTAATTTATATAAATGATATTTCTCTCGGTATTACCTCTGGCATTCTCCTGTTTGCAGATTACGTCTTCCTTTTCAGGGCAATCACATCCACTGCAGGCTCGGAGCTGCTGCGTTCTGACCTCAACCGGGTTTCCGCATGGTGCGATGATGGGGTATGCAGTTTAACCCCGCTAAACCGAAATGCATGTCATTCTCCATCGCCGCAAGAATACATTGTGTGACGCAACGTACTTCATAAATGGCAACCAAATTGAAAATGTCTCCATTTTTAAGTACTTGGGTGTCTTGATCTCATGCGATCGGTCGTGGAAGGATCACATCAACTTCACTTGCGATAAGGCCAGTAAAGCTCTTTCTTTCATATCAAGAAATATTCGTTACTGTTCCCTTCGAGGCAAGCTTCAGGCATACCTAGCTTCTGTCATATCTATCCTGGAATATGCTTGTTCGATGTGGGATCCTGTTACTCGTGCGGACACAACTAGGGTGGAAATGATCCAAAGGAGGGCTGCTCGCATTATTACAGGATCTTTTGAACGCGGCGTAAGAGTTTCCGGTTTAATAAAAGAACTTGGTTTAACCCCCTTGGCACAACCATCCCAGAGCGCAGAATTAAATTGTTGAGTGATATTGTTACACATTCCTACAATTTTCCTCTACCAATGAACTATTCCGTTATATTTAAACAGCGTAGAACAGATAATGGCCTGGCACTCACTGGTCGGTTTGCAGTACGAATAGATTTTTTAATTCCTTCTTCCCTCGTTCCATTCGAGATTGGAATTCTCTTCCCCCTGCATGCCCCACAATTTTGAGGGCAAAAGCATCCCTAGGCGTCGCCCTTTGCAAAAAGTCATGAGACTGATCGTGACCCTCCTTTTGTTGCCAATCTGTTTTCGCCCTTGTTTTTTTAAATGTTGTGACATTTTTTAATTTTGACTACCTATTTGACTCAGATTTTGTTCGTCGTTCTGCCGCCATTGCCTTTGTGGACATTATTGTTTAAGTAATAAAAAAAGAAGGTCAATGATAAAAATTTTCAGATAGAAAAAAAGGTTATCATCATTCTTTAAGAAGTTCAATAATTATAGTGTCCCGCATAAAATAAAGGTTATCTCATTGCTTTAAGACATCAATAATTAAAGTGTTCTGTATGAAAATAAAGGTTATCTTCATTCTTTAAGATCAATTATAAAAGTGTTCGGCATGAAAAGTAAGGTTATCGTCATGCTTCAGGAAGATTTATGATCAGAGTGTTACTCATGAAAATAAAGGTTATTTTCATGCTTAAGATCAATGATTCAAATGTTCCGCATGAAAATTAAGGTTATCGTCATGCTTTAAGAAGATTACGAGTAATGATTAAAGTTTTACTCGTGAAAATATAGGTTATCTTCATGCTTCAAGAAAGTGCTGCAGACATCTGCAAATTTCTTTTATCTGCAGCACCAAAAGATGGTCCAAACCGAATTGAGAACTTTGCGATTTTACGACTTCTTTTCATAATCAGCTAAGATTGCTTGTATCTTTGCAGACATCTGGGATTGAAATTTGGGAGTAAAAAAACCATTTTATTGCAATTTTACCATCTTACCATTCCGATAAATTTGAATTCCTGTGAAAATGCATCAAATCCGCTGTTGCGTGCATTCTGCTGCGTGGATGTCAGTTGAAATTAGAGTAAGGAGTAAGATGGGGGCATGGCGAAATTCAGGGACTGTGTTACAATGCTACTAAAAACTTGTTTGCAAAGATGTTACAGCATAGCAACAGCGAACGACAGCAGATCGGGTTACTCGTAAATCTCACGTGGTGATGGAAAAATAAGTTTTTTAAATAAAGAAAACAATTTAATTTCCACACAAAAGGTTAAATAATGTTCTAAAATTCGTACCATTATTTTTATTCCTGCCCGCCTGTTGCCCAGATGTATCACCCCACAGTCTGTCAGATGGCTCGACTACAATGTAAGTGAAATTGTGTTTCTTCAGAAAAACGTCGATGATCCTTTGATACAATGAGTCTGCAAGATGATATTCTCGAATGCCACGTTCAGCATTCGACGGTATCAACTTTTTTCTCGAGACGAGTTTGTCGGCAAAGAGCGTCCCAAGTCTGAGCAGTCTTCCCTATAAAATCACACATAAATACGTTAGACATCCATCAGTTCTACATATTACATCACTATCCTTCTAGATATACGTATGCCTGTAATTCGACTACAAGGGCGTTCCTGAGATTCACCAACAAAAGTATGCCAATGTTTCCTCGTGCCACACGAATCAAACATCAACCTCATTCCCCAGTAGCGCTCGTTGTCTTCAGAGCACTGGTCCATTGTATGGGGAAGATGTCAATCCCACTTCAACTTTTTCCTCTTCGTTGCAATATCCGTAGCTAAGAAAGAATTTCGATAAGTACTTGATATTGGGGTGGTTAAAACTAAATTTTATGTCACTGGAATATCAGAACTTGTTGGAAATTAAAATTGTGTTAAAAAGGTTGGATGGAGGTGGTGGATTGTAAATTAAAAAAGGTTTAACTACTCGAACCAGATACGAAGATGATGCATCATTTTTATTCATGTGCGTATACCTATTTGTGAAATTTGTTTCCGCAATCGCTGGGAAAAACGCGAGATATTGTGGGGGTGCTTTAATTAAGCAGATAATTAGTGAGCACGGAGAACGTCAAGGTCTACACCTTGTTCCATTTGAAGATATAAACTGAGAATGCTTCACATAATTCCATTTAAATGCGCAGAAAGTTTAACTTCTATGCCGAGAATAAAATTTTCGACCGAGTTTTTATTGTTGAAAGATTTCTGAATTCATCCTGAGCACACTTGGGAGCATTCTTAGCTTAATCGTCAAGTGCAATGAGGAGTAGGTGTGTTTCTTTTGTGGGAACGTGAACATTCGTCCTTAAAACCCTTTGCAGTGTCAAGAACATTGTAGGTCATTCCTTGAAGAAAATATTTTCGGATGTGCATTGATGCCCCAACACGGGTCTCCAATGACAAACGTGGAACAATAATTGACAAAACGGCAATTAGTGACCTCTAATCCAGTACTTCACGTGGGGGTTAAAATCAAACATTTTTGTGGCAGTTGCTATTGCTCTGCTCTTGAAAACAGAAAAGAAGAAATGTAAAAGTCGGCAATGCATCGATCTTTAGATAGGAGGAATAGGGTTGTGTGAGTGTGTCAATTCATTGCCGATGCCAATTCTTTCTAACGGTCTTATGCACCATAGCCACTAACCCAACCCTAACCGTAAGCTTTAAAAAAATCAATTCCATGTTCAGATGCACCTTTCTCAACGATGGAAAAGGAAAACTGTACTGCATAGAAATCCAATTTTCACATTTCTCAACAGAGTTCAATACATGAAATGTTTTAGGTATAGATCTCCTTTGGAAAATTTGATATCTATGCACAACAGTATTCCTTATCCATCGTTGAAAAAGGTGCATCTGAATGTGGAATTGACTTTTTTCAAGCTTAGGGTTTGGGATTAGGGTTAGTGGCTTTGGTGCATGCGACCGTAAGTCTTTACAGCTGCTTAATTTGTTTGCACGACGATTGGAAAGCACAAGAATAAAACATTATTCTTTAAAAAGTGATACCTGGACTAAAATGGAATTTGAACCAGTTGAGTCAGGAAAGTATACGAAAACGAAATTCAGGGCAAAAATCTCGAATTGTTCTTACTTCGTAATTCGTTGGATTTTGACCCACCCTTCTATCTTCTGTCACCTTTCTGTTGCCTCTCCATGTAAAGTGCTTTCGCAGCAGACTGCCTGATGAGGCGAAACTTGGGAAAAAGATGTATCCGCAAAGAAATTGATGATAAATGGGGTAATTCTTCGTGCCGCATGGCATCACATAGGCCAGACGTGTCTTTGTTAGCTTAACAGATAGCCTTCGGATGGTCTCCTCCTGGCTCGCCTTCAGATTTGAAAATGTGGTGCCACTAGGTTGGTGACCGGAAACTTGCGGCAGCATGACAACGAAAATGTCAATTCTGGACCGACTGAGATATTCGTGGCGCCGAATAAATTTGTAGATGCACCTGACTGCGTTTTCGGACCGACCAAATTGGACCCAAATCATGATGAAATTGAAGTTGTGGTGGAACATGCTGCTTTCAGTCATCATGTCCAATTGACGATCAACTGAAATTAAATAAGTGGAGCTTATTGAATTGCAGCGATGAATAGCCGTGGACTGTGGCAATGTTTTACGACTGCTTTTGGTCCAACATTCATTGTTTCCGCACTCCTGTAAAACTTTCCTACATAGATTGTTTTGCGATGTGTTGTTGCAATTACGTACACGTATTTTCAGTGCGGCATCGCCCAGAACGTCTCTAGAATATTTCTGACAAACTTAATTCCAAAACCTCAGCTGGTCCTGACTTGCTCCCCGGCGAACTCCTGAAGTCCTGAAGTGTTTGTGCCCCTCCTTGCGAATTATCTACAAATAAAGGAATATTTCCACTTCATGTCATCCAAGAGAATTCCAAGGCGTTTCTTGCCCAGAAGAATGGAATCGGCATTGTCATTCCCAGCAGGAAAAAATACCCTGAGAACTATTCTGTCAACCGTAGCACATCGCCCTTACTTGCAATTGCCCAAAAATGTTTGAAGGAATCTTTTGCATGGAAATGCATATATGCTGTGATTCTGCAACTCTTATAACGTTTACATCCCCCTAGTTTGGTATAAGCAAGGTCTCTCTTGTGTATATATAATAGATAAGCAGCATGTTTCACGGCTTCCATCCAGTTGTTGGTACCTATTCCCATTCTTATGAAAAATGGCATGTTAATTACGAATTCTTTGCAAGGAAAGACCTGCTCAGCCCAAAACGTTGGAGAAGCTGATCTCGACAATGTTGGCGCTGCTTTGGTGCTTCTTTGCGACACAGAGAAGAACGATGCCGGTAAGTTACGAATATAATGTGTTAATGTGCAATTTTTACCAATTTCGGATGGTCCGCCTCCCATTAAGCTTTCATGTATAGCGGCGGCGGAATTAATGTACTCATCCATGTAAAAAATTGCGACCGTTCACATTTTGGCAAAAATTCTGCGCTGCAGAAATTAAAGATCCTCCTTTGTAACCGATGTGAAAATCTGACAGCTCTGGAACACTCAGTTGAAATCTGGCGCTTTAATTTCTACAGCCCGCATAAGAAGAAAGAAAAAAAGTTTTGGAGGCAACAGTTGAATGGGAAAAACACAAGTGTGGGTACATTAATTCCGCCGCCACTATACACGGTTACCGGACACTGGCACACGGCAGGGCATTTATCCTACACAGATGAATAGAGTAATATTTGCTCAAAGAATTTACTTTGCATGAAGTAACACGCAATGTGTTAACGTTAACACTATTGCCGCTATGTTTAATCATATAAATATGCGTAACTGCATCACCTTATTGCCAAATTATTTCTAAGATGTAAACAAAATCTAATCCATCACAGTCAGAAAAATTCATCAGCCACAAGAATTTAACGAACAATAACCAAAATCTACGCAACATCCAGAAATAAATATCCGTTGTCAGAAAAATTAGCTACTGGAAATTTGATCTAAAAAGAATACCCGATCAACAGTGGTCTGAAAAAACAGCAGCCGCAATAAATTTATCCAAAAGCATGTTCTTGAACCACTTGACGAGAGATGACTGAATAAAGATACGAGATACGAGGGCTGTTCAGAATCAAGTGATAGTGGTGTGATCTTTCTCTGTGTTCTTCACCCATTTCCTTGGCTTGATAATTTTAAACAAAATTGCCTCCTGCTGAGCTAATTCCTTCGGTTTTACAATTATTCTGCTGCTCCATAAACAGAGGTGTTACAGGGTGTTTTAGAAGGTGTGCTTCAGAATACCCGCCATCTCCTTCGATTTTAAATCAGCTTAGAGAAAATGCCTACTTCCACGCATTTCTCTCTACAAAGAAGACAAAAAAACATAGGGTGGCAAGTGAAGGTTGAATATTTGGTGCAGTTCGCATCCTGGCCCAGGTGGTACTTGCCATCAATTACTGCATCTGCATCTTTGTTGTTCAGCAGAAACCAACGTTGGGAACATCCCATGGAAAACCCATATTTTGTTTTTTAAAAATCTCTACATAATGCATGACATCTCTTTACCATTGATGCTTTTTGATGTCGCTTCACATTCCTCACCTTGCTCGCGCTGCAGCAAAGGCTAATTCCGTCCTTTATTTCATAAAACAGAACTTTATGAAATCCCCTGAGAAAATTCGAGAACTTGCGTATTAAAGTATTTTTCTCCCAATAATGGAGTATGCATCTCCAGCTTGGTATCCTTTTCTCGCATCCATCTGCAGCATTTTGGAGTCTATCCAGCGCTGCGCTGTGGGTTTTGTTATGGCTGACTACAAGCGCACGAGCAGTGTTTCTGAAATGAAGCTTTCCCTCGGCTGGAAACCCCTGGCCATCCGAAGAAAAATTGTCTGCTTTGCTGCTTGTGTCGAACGTTGGAGGTTGGGGAGAGTTTTTGGACAATGTAGAAGAGCCCAATTATGATTCCCGCAATGATCATCCATACAAATTAAAGCTGTTGAGTTTCAAAAGGGATGTGGGGAAATATTCCTTCATGGCCAGGACATTAACTGAGTGGAACCAGTTACCAGAGTCCACTTTTCATCTTCCCTTCAGTGTCCCTATCTTTCATCACCGTCGCGTTAAATCTTTTTGATGAATCTTTTGAAATGTTTTGTTGTTATTTTTATGATTCATGAAGTTGACTTAAATTTTTGTACTCAATTTGATAAGGGGTTCGCCCCGAAAATAAACAATTCAATTCAATTCAATTCTTGGTCACTTATGATAAATGGCCTTCATGCTCAATAACTGCATGTTCCAGTATTCATGTGAATGTTCTCTGCCCACTTTTGCTGGCTTTTTCGTTCAGTTTTGTCAACAAACGCCTCTCATCATCACCGGAATTGGAAAATCTCAGGAGAAAACAGCTGCTGAAGAAAGAGCAGAATGTCCTCCAGCACGCTGGGTAAGAAAATAATGCTTTTTTCCCGGTGGTTGCAAAAAAGCACACACACGAAAAAACACATAAATTCAAGATGTGAGTTTCAAATGCATCCAAAATGAACAAGGGTGGAGCATTTCCTGTGACGTTTGATCAAAGCATGATCCATCAACCATTTTTTAATATGGCAGCAAATTATCTTGGCACCCTAAGGGGAGGTTACAATGACATCGCTCTCACTTGATGTTGAACGGCCCTCGTACAATGGTGAAACATTGCGAAATACCATCGAACATTCCCATTTCCTGTCACTTACGATCTCTGCAGCTATAGTTGCCAAGCTTCCCAATTTCCAACGTGATGAGATACTTTCCATATGTGGGAGTGCAAGTAATTTGGAAATGGTGATAGCGTTTGGAATTGAAGGTACCGATATCCGTTAAGAGAATGAATGATGATTGGTTCTTCAAACCAACAACAATCGACCCAACGACTTTGTAGGTTTCTTTTTCCGAGAGCACGGAATGCTTCAGTAATTTTCCGGCTTCCAACGCTCGTACCCGACTAGTCACATTAGCAGTCTCACTTGAAAGGTGTTGGCCATGTTCATTGGAAAACTTTGTGTTCAGCGTGACTATAAAGAGGAGATGAAGAATGATGCAGAATTTTCTGTATCTATGAGTAATATTCATCGTCGGAATTTGTGTAGCGTCTCCCAGAGTAGCAATCGAATGACGTTCCCAAAATGTGAATGTTTGATAATTGAGTGCAAGACGTTTTGGTTTTTCGACCCAAAACAAGTCTAACACAACAGATTGTGACCGAGCAACTGCACTAAAGTGCAGATAAGCAAATTGATACTTAAATGTTAAAACTTTCCGAAAAAGAATAGAACATGACTACTTGTACAAAGAAACGAACGTTTGTCACAGCGGCCACAGCAGAATAACGCGAAAGTAACATTTTTATTGGCAGACACCACGTGGGTACCAATTTATTTTCACCTACTTCAGAATATTGATATTCAGATTTTTGAAGTTTACAGAGACAGTGCAAAGATAATTGGACAGAATGACATCTGATAAGATTATTTCGATTGCCAGTTTCAACAATTTGCGACAGAAGTTTGAGTGAGGGATATATTGGGAAACATGTCATTCAGTGTCGATGATTCGAAGATATTGGGTTTCATGTTTTCAATAATTGCTCCCTTGTAGTGGTCACTTAGTGTTCCTTGGTTTTCAAAAAAGTTGTATACGAATTTCAAGGCAAAAAACAAACAAAAAGTTCACGCTCCTTTTGGTTTTGCAGACTTCCATCTTGATGTACAAATTTCCACGATACTGATACTTTAAGCGTCCAAATGCAATGCATCGCAGAATTTGTTTTTTTTTTTGTTATGTAACAAATCATAAAGTGCTCCGAAGCGCAGGAGTTCCAGACCGAATTAGCTGCCTCATTAGCGATTAGCTTTACGGATGCACATAACCTAACTGCGGATTTACTGATATTTACAAAACATTTACAAATAATTATTCTGAAGAGTGGAGAAAGGTATATCAACAAGCGTTTTCGAAAATACCGGTTTTATAGGCCTCTTTTTCGGGGAGTTTTTCTCCTTCCTTAACTTTCCAAATAGCACACAGCAAAACCATTAAAATACAAAGCTTGATGTCATACATAGACTTATATCTCAATAGATTTGGTACATAGCGTTCTCCACCATGGACGCTGATGGCCATAGCCGGCGAAATATTGAAGGTACCGGTACCGGTACACACCGCTTTTTGTCGAGACGAGCTAACAACACCGTAAATCGGTGGGTAGGTTTTGAAGGAGAATGTTGGAACGAATCTTGATGACTCTGCAAATTGTCAACAGTGTAATTTCTTTGTGGTCTCCTCCAACGATAGAAAATAGTCTGATGGACACAGCGATAGAAAATAATCTGATGGACACTCCACACTTTCGCATATTCCAGCAGGAGATTCTGGGTCTCACCGCCCATCAAATAAGGTTATTTGGTGCCACTGTAAAGGTCATACATTCACCTGATGCAAATTTCTCACAGCTCGACCTGGCCTGTGATAAAGGTTGTGAGAAAGGCCCAACAGACACGCAACGTGTCTGTTGTGGTTAAACGCATATGACGATTTAAGGAGGAATGTTTGAATGGCGTATTTTCCGTGTCTTTCTCTTTCGATTGAAGTGAAAATCGCCAGAATGACTCAAAACTTGGACATGTAGAGCGATTTTCCAACCAGTATTCGCAATTCACGATTGAAACTCGTCAAAATATCTCATTCCCTGCCCACAAATCGGTGGTTGAGGCAATTTCCCAAACGACTCCAATAGTGGTGAGGCGCCGGTCACACTATAGGCCAATATGTTAGACAAGATCCGTCGAGTCCGAACTCAAGCTTGAGATCGGATTTAACGGAGCCTCTTGTCGGTGCTCGAGTATGAAGTCGACCAATTGGTTGCTTATTGCCCACTATGAGGACACGACTCGCGTGAGTCTTTACTGGAAGGAAGCTGATTCTTACCTCTGTTGATTCCTTCCCTCTTTCACAATTTACAGAAAGCAGCAGATTCTATATTTTCGTCCAGTTATCGTCAAAAGTTTATGTTTTTTCATCAAAACATGGGTAATGTGGTTGGGCTGGATGTTTCTGGAAGGAATGTCATACGGAATAAAAGGGACGTTGGTCTGATTGCGGATAAAAAGAACTTCCGTTGATCGTGGAAAATTTTTCTCACTTCAAAATTTCGTCAGTTGTCAGGCTGCATGCATTTCCGGACTCAAAGCTTCTCCTTTGTTTGGAAAATAATCTGCTTGAAAAAGAGCAATCTCGCACACTTGCAAAAGGCAAACAGCCTCAAAATTATGCAAGAACCATTAACTTTGCAGGAGTTAAAAAGAGTCCAATCCAGCATCAGTACATGAATGTTTTCTTAGAACGACTCCAACTTGCCTTTTGTTGCAAAATAAGCGGTTAACCCGGCTTTTCATGTTCAAAATGTTCATTTCAAAACCATTTATCTAAGATCTAAGATCGAGATCTCATCGGATAGGTTAAGTTAGGTAAGGTTTGGTTCGGATTGGGTCATTAGGTTAGGTAAGGTTATAGAATGTGTTAGATTGTCATGTTTGGCTGGGTTGGTTTGGTTTGGTTAGGTCTGGTTAGGGTTCGCTGTGCAGTGTAAAATGAACCTTTACTTAAAACAACCTCGACATGTATCTAACCCAATCTAACCTAACCTGACCTGATCTCCCTGTGGGAGTTAAGGCGATTAAACCCCATTATTTTCTCAGCCCGAATTTTTGATAAAGAATGAAAAAAAAATAATGTAGGCAGTAGACTATAGCAACGAAAATGCAAAAGAAAACCGTTTGAGGAGTACACAATTGCACGGCTATAAGAGTACAGCTTTTTCAGAAAGTGTTTCCCTGTGTTCGTGCAATTGTGTCCCGCTCTTACAATCGACATAACCCAATCATTCACTAGAGTGACTGAATATCAGAAAAATTATTTTAGGTACCACTACCACAGTTAGCACATTTAGGACTGCAGCACCTTACTATTCAAATTACCGACATCAATATACTTTTAATTAGCACAGTAAGACTAATAGTTATAATTTTTACTAGATAACATATTTTAGGATGAGACAGAAGTTGGTTGTTGTATTATTTAGTGGAAGACGTTTGAAGCAACAGACTTGCAATCTTCGTGGCGTTGATTAGGCGGCTTTCCGAAATCTGTCGTTGCTTTGAAATGTTCACAAGAGACCGAGAGTACCGAGAGATTGGTCTCGGAAACAAAACACATATATCTCCAAGCATATTTAAGTTAAACGGCCTCAAAACTCCTAACTACGTGATTTGCGGATCAAACTGACAGTTAAAGCCGGATTCTACATTCCCAATTTTGCTGTGACCAAACGTCAATTCTTGAGGTTGTTCATACAAATAAAATCAGTATGGCCCTGCTCGTTCGCCCGGGATTGACTGGAATTGAACACAATAAGGGAAATTAATTCGGCTACATATTGTGCATTGATTTTATGAAAACTATTTTTTACTTCTAAATTTTTGAACAATCAAATCTTTCTCACATAAGCGTTATTTTACATCAAGGGATGTCAAACGATAGGAGGGAAGGGAAGTAAATCATTGAACATTAAGTAAGTGCCAAAAGCAGCTGGAATTAAAAATGGACTAAAATTACTATCGAAGAAATTAACTCTACTTCGCCAAGAGATTGGTAAATAAAATGTTGTGGCAATTTGTTGAAATACAAAATTAACAAAATTGGACCATCTCACGAACATATACGTAGATGATCAAAGAAGCCGATAAAACACAGCTGTATTTACCCTTTATAAAGCAAAGCGATTTGTAGCCTTTGAAAAAAACCGTTTAAAATATTTTGCACTCCAGAATAATTTTCATTTCCGTATAATCTTATCGAAACGTCACCTCATTTATATCCCATTAAATTCATGTTCATTTCTGCCATGTCAGTCGCTGTGTATCACTTGATGACTCTATTGATTTCATTTTATTGGAACATCCTGTCAGAAAGACAGTAAACACTTCCCATCGATAAAAGACCAATTTCTCCCTAGACGATTAAGTAAATATACGAATATCAGACATATTTCCGTATTTGGCTACGAGATTGCTAGTTTACTCAGCTGGCAGGCAGGTTTCCAAAAGAGAAAATGGATGTGCTGTGTTCTGCTTTGGTTCAATTTTGAAATGTTTGATGCATTTTTCTTCAACATATCATTCAACTTTTGGCCAACCTATGGAAATGAAGGCTAGACACATCTAGGAAGTTCAATTAACAACACTCTACTGATACCCTAATTTGTTACCCTAATTTGTTTCGATGTCGTATATCTTCGAATACAGTAGTGCGAAAGTATCATCAGAAGTTTATGAGATTCCAATGTGAAGACGGGAGGAAATCATTTTTCGTTGAAGCAAAACTTCCGAAACGTCCAAATTTTCGGCACCACTTGCTTGCTGTTCTTCTCTGGATTAAGAGGTTCGAAGGAGATAGAGTCTGTTGAATAAAATGACAATGTACACAAAGGATAAGCTAGCTCTCGGAGTTTTTATAACTTTAATTACCTATATCCTGGATGTGAGATGTACCGTCTCCGAAAGGTGGCAGGATCAATCGACGGATGTGGCACCAGCAGATATTTCTACTGATTTGGCAGGAGTTTTGTCTGCCAAAAAATTCTTGAAACTGTCCACTCTCCATGACGAAACTACCTACAAAATGGTTGGTTCCATTCTGAACGCAGTATATAAACAATGTTCAACAATTCTGTTGGCGGACGTTACCATCCATAAGTCGAACTGTTACCACCACTTTCATAATTCCTTTCAGTCACGTCGTGGTCATTACTTGATTGTTTCAAACATTGGGAAACATAGCAACTCTACCTGCTGGAGCAGTAAGTGAAAGTAAAATATAGGAAAATGCTTCATTGATATGATTTAATGACTTTTTTATGCAATGTTATGATTTGAGAACGGAAGCTTCAGTTTTGGACCAGAAAATTAACATTGCAAGATCTGTGGCGCGTGCGCTGAAAAATATATTTTCACTTGATGCCAATAGACGCAGAGAAAGTATAAGCAGGATAATGTTCAAAATGCGCCTAAATGATTTTTGTTCCTTCATATTGTTGCAGTGATTTAGAGTTCCAATTTTCTGAATAAATCACGGGAAATGATTTTCTCGGCCTTTAAGGTACACTATGTTATTGTATGCCTGATGTGAATTTTTCAGAACATTCAGATTTTACATACTTCGATGGCAAAGTTAATTTGAAGAAAAGATCCACGTAAATTTTAAAGAGAGAAGTCTATGCGAAGATGTTGGATTCCGGAAAATGTAAAGGGTGCATAAAGCCAGAATTAGTATGATCTCTCCAAAATGCAGCCTCAAATAACATGTATTTCAAAAGTGATCCGGAAGACAGATCAACAATGGACCCATTTAACCGCAAAAAAGGGACCATTTTACCTCCCAAATTGTCTGCATTTCGCAATTCTTTCGCAAAAGTTTGGTGCATGGTGATAAAATGACGTGTTGCACTGTGATTTACCTCCAAGTTTGGAGATGTTGAAATCACACACTGCACATGCACAAACAGAAAAATGGTAAGCAGAGGCAAGCTGGATGCAGCTGCCCTTAATCGAGCCCTGACGAAAAGAATCAGTCATTGCGTGGGATTGTATTTCTAAGCTTGGATTTGTCAAGTGGTGTGAATATGTTCAGTACTTTGAACCAATAGAAAGCACCGAGTGTTGTGAGTGTGCTGCTACGTTGTCGGATATCTTAAAAGTCGGAAAATGTTTATCGAGACATAGCCGACGCCTATAGTGCTCGGGTTATTAGATGATATAAAATGGACAAATAGGCACGTTTGGAAACATCGCAGGTGGCCAGTTGAACCGACCTCAAATTCTATCGGTCGGATGAGAAAGGTATAAAATCGCAAAAACCGCACAGCAGCGCAATGGGCAATGATCTTTTCTGCAATGATCGGCGTTGACTCTGATGTATAATAACCAAAGAACAGCCAGTGTCTCGCAAATGCTGCCTGACCTTGGGCTAAATTCACTCCGCCTCCGCAGAAAAGAGAAGAGACTGACATTGCTGTGCAAAATATTTCAAGGAAAGGCGTTACGGAAATAAACAACAATTACGAAAATTCCCGTAATTTCAGAAGATGCGCACACTGCATGACTTTCAATTCCAGCTTGTGTTGATCAAGGCCCGCACATTTTATTTCCCGTTCTTGCCACCAGTTTTTCACGACTGGAAAAATCTCTTATTGAATTGAATTGAATCGGATCGAATCGAATCGAATCGAATTGATTTGAGTTGAACTGAACAAAGAACAAAATAATTGACATGCCTGAAAACGCTGCTTGATATCACAAAATGTCCGTAAAATTTGAAATTGTCGCACTGCAGTTCAATTGTGATCAGAAACTGATTGGCTTGGAGGGATAAAGTCCCCCGCTCACTAGATTCAACTGAGCTGACTCCGCGGACCGGCAGAACGAAAAAACGTCTCGATGACGCGTTGAGTCTTGATTTCTGGATGAGAACGTTGCGTTGACTAAACTTCTCGTGTTGACGGCGCAAAACTACGGAGCTGTACCGGGGGCTTTCTGGATTGTGGAATGACATTGCATGCTACGGCCCGAAGTATTGTGAAAAAATGTCTCTTCAAGAAAACGAAAAATGCATTTGGAATCAGAACCTATATCTATGTAGGAGTCACACCACGGTTGTCGAGTGCTCCAAGTCGCTTGTCCGGATGCCTGAACGGAATGGGCAAAGCTGGATAATCCCAAACTACCAATCGAGGCACATTGTCGAGATGATTTCTTTGTAGTTGAGACGGAAATTTTAGCTTGATTCACAAATCCACGTCTGCGGATAAATATCCCGAATCGACGTGAAATGCGCAAAATCTGTCATGAAGGACGGATCGAATGCAAGTAATCCAAACATAATTGAAGTATATTTTTTATTGAAGCAAAACATCCGAAGTTCAAATGTGTGCTTTTAGATCATCCTGATTGGGCATACTTTTACTTAAACTTCGGTGAACACTTTTTCGCGTGCTGTCGAGATGACGAGAACACAACAACCAGGACGTCAGAGGACTGCTAACCTGTTAACGGTCGTCTAACCAGATATCAATCTGTATCCAATCGGGCGCCATGCCGCAGCCACTTCAGCGACTCGTAAAATGTCTGTCTTTTTCGCGTCACGGTTTTTTGTACTTCGGCTGAAAAACCATTACCTACGGTGCAGCTATTTACCAACACGCAATAAATACTTGAAAGTCGTCATAACTCAGTATCACGAAACATTGAAAGAAAAATATTAAACTTTTTCAAAAACCGTCAATCTTTTTTATCCATTGTTTTCTATTTCAATGCAGTTGACCGCCAATTGGACTTCACGACAAAGAGAGGCATGTTCAATCACAACTCCAACCATTTCGTGGTGTGGGTTCAATTTGTCCGATCTAGCAATGCAGTGCGATGCCTATACAATTACATCCATCGCAACGAATTTCTTAGCCGCACCAACAATCACGTCATGGTAGTTTTACCTTCTCAAGCAGACATTTATGATGCCGGTGATGACGTCACCCATTCAGATGTGAGAGCAAGTCAGGGAGAGATGGTCGCCACATTTTCTGCAAAGTTTACCAAGTTAAGCATATCCTACCCCATCCCCTGCGCTAGGAAGGATAATTTGGTCGACCGCCGGTTATTCTGCGGTTACATGTTCTTTCCGAAATTCTTCTTCACCGGGCGTAACGTAAGGAAGGAATTTACGTGGAGACACAACGGCAAAATTACACGAAAAGGACTGGAGAAGGAACATCCAATGAACTTTCAGGTCAGTTAACTATTAATCTATACGAGCAAATTGCACGGATCCCTGGATAGGTCTTGCTGCGCGCAAACATCAACAAATCCACGTGTCCTTACAACGATATTGTATACTTTCACAAAAGTCAGTACACAACACCTGCTGATGTTTTACAGCTCTTCGTTGATTAAGGGCCGTCTTTTAGGCGTGGAATCAATCAACCATGTCGCCCTGCTGCTTGTGCAGATTGAATCCAGAGGTAATTTTTGAATCTCGCAGGAAACCTGTTACGTTTTCCCAGCCTGATAATATACGAGGATCTATTTCCGTATATTCTTGCCATAATTTCATTGTTTGCTTGATTTGACGACGCCAGTAAAGGCTCAAAATTGTTGCACATATCTCTTGCATTTTGTCGTGGAAATTTAAACGCGGGTTTTCTTATTCGTGGTCGTAAAAATCAAAATTATTTTCGAGCAAGCAGCCGTTTATTCAGTTCTCAATATAAAATGGTTGAGAAAGACAGACTAAGAGGTTCATGAACGCTGAGTGCATCAACACCTCTCATTTATATATAGACAAGAGTCCAATCGTAACCACACTGGGAGACGACCGCAGTTGGGTTTTTCAATGACTTCCCCTCAGGAACAACGCGGGTGTCTGCAAGTGGCATAACTCCGGTTTGTATCAACACTCATTATAGTGCTTTTCTGTCAGATAAAATCCCTAACGATAATCGCTGAATAGCTGCTCTTTGTCCATTCCCAGCACATTCTTTCCCGTGAATTCGGTCACTGAAAAACGCCCAGGCGTTTCCTCTACTGTTTTTAGTAACTATGTGCATCACGGTACTCTGAAACTAGATCACATTACGATATCTAGGGCCTACTGTACATTGTGTTCCAGAGAAACCTGACTGCATACCTATCATGAACATTGGGAGCACTCCCGTCCCTGAGTACTGGGAGCACTAAACATCCAATGGCTTAAAATTTTGTTTCTCATAATTCCGAGCCGACTAGAGATTTTCAAACATTACCTGAATTTCAGATGTTTGGCATAATGCTAACTATTTTGACCGTGACGTTTGGCAGGTGGGCATGAACTTCATGATATCAAATGGAATGCTGCAAATCCAGAGGGAGCACTAAATACCCAATGGCTAAAATTTTGTTTTTCATAATTCTAAGTCCTCAGTGCCTATGATCATGCCCATGCCCAGAGCCCCATGATCACACAAATCAAGCTGGGTTCAACACCAACATGTGATCTGTTCCCGCGTTCCCTACATGGCCCCAAAAATCCCCAAATCCCCAAAAATGGGCCCAATGAGGGCCCACAGTGATTCGTAAAGGACCCATTTTTATGCATGTGAGTTCATTTTACAAAGTTAAATGGAAACCCTGTGATAAAAGATAAAATGTGATCAGACCCCCTTATATTCCAGATATCTGCGATAAACAATATGCGACATATTTACAGATATTTTACCAGGGCCACAATGGGCCGCGTGCAATTAGTGGTCGTACACATTCACTTTTTTGCAACTGGATACGTCAGCACAAATTTACTTCGATCATTCATTTTGAAGCCATAAAATGTTCAAAAATAAGTTAAGTGTTTCTTTCGATGGTGCATTGCATTCTTCGGGCACCACACATCGGGAATCTTTGGAGGGGTTCAAAGTGCCACATTTTCAAAATGATGGAAAAGGAAAATTTATTCATGTGAATCTTTTGCTTTCAGCTTGTGCAGAAAAATTCACAAAAGACTAAAATATGGGGCTCTCTAAACAAAAACTTTATGCGACCTTGGTGGGGCCCCTTAGGACACCCCAAGGGTATTATTTCAGTTACTCACATGCACAAAATGGGACTGATTGGTGCAAACTGGGAACTCACAGTTGCATTTAGTTCACCCCATAGGTCCTCATTGGGTCCATTATTGGAATTTTGTGGGGCCATATCGGAAGGGGACTGCATCTGCATTTTGTCACTGAAGAAGTTTGATTCGTGCGATCATGAGGAAGCCGGAAACGCTGGTTTGCTTTTGTCGGCGTTTTCACCAAAACCCCTTCATGGTAAAAGAATTGTCCATTGATGTTTTTCTTTCAAGTCGATAACATTCCTGGCAATACCCACTTTTTTCTTCCATTTTGCAGGGAACAAAGCTTAAACTCGGAACCTTGTTTTTCGACAAGTTTCTCACTCAAAAGAAATTAATACCTTTTAATTATGAGAGAGGGATTGATGAATATGACCTCGGCGATTCCTTCTATCAAAGGATCATAGATGTCTTCGTGAAGAAGTATAATTAAACATACGTGGTGGTGGAACCTCCGGATAGATTGTGGGGATCCATACGGGAGGTAGCATCCGGCAGAAATCAGTTTAATGGTTGGTACAGATAGTACTCGTTTATCAGTTCTCCTGGTATAAATCGGTAGAGCCTCTGGGAAATTCAACAGCGGGTTTCGTAATTGGAGACAATGGCAGAGAGTTATTTTTTCACGTCGCATTTTGTTTTTATTTTGAGAACCTATGGCATAAATTTTTCGTTGTTGAGTAGTTCTACAAAACAGTAGTTCTACAAAACAATCGGTTCGGCAGGGCGTTTACAAACCCTGCCGCAACTTTAGATCAAAGGGAGCTTTTTGCTCAAGAATGCTGGATTGGAGCCAAGTAATCGCATGAAAAATATTTTTCTTACCTAAAGCTATCTGAACTTGATCTAACCTCACTCCCTCTCGGACAAAAATGCTTGCTGGGGTCACAGACTTGCCAACTAAAGCAGCAGCAGGGTTTGTAAACTGCCGTTCGGGACACATATTGATAAATAACAACCTATGGTGTTAATTTTTCATTGTCGCATTGTTGAGTGGTTCTACAAAGCAAACGGTTAGGGGCATATCTTGATGAATAGAACATGAGGTGTAGATTTTTCATTGTTTAGTTGTTCTACAAAACAGTTAGTTCTGAACATATCTTGGTTAATAAATATCACTCACAATTGCGGAATTTGCTTCAATCAAGTATCCAGGTATCCAGACGTTTTTCACACGAACTCCTTCTGACTGATGTTCAGGGGGTGGATAAATGGACATAAACCGGCCAGCTAAAAGCCAAGTTGTACTGAAGCTTTGCAGGTTACCCTGCAGCAGTTATTATAGTTACTTGATGTTAAGTCGTGATTCAAACAACATGATGCAACAAGCAAATTTTGTCGGCATCACTGCGTTCATCCATGTCCATATGCTTTTGGTATTTTAAACTGACGCTTCGATATTTCTGTAGAGTGCAGTTATTATCTAAAAAATAAGTTTTTTCTTTTACAGTTGTTCTCTGCGAAAATAAGATGGGGCGAATGCGGGTGATATAATTAAGGAAACATTATCGAAGTCATATGCATGGGTGAGGTCCTGAAGTACATCACACCTGACGGGTTCCCAAATTTCTGGATAACCTTTTTTAAGAACTCACATTTAACATCTTATCTGTATTTTCCCCTCACAGGTCTCGTTGGCATGTTGCAAAGAAATGAAATCGATGTTGCCCTGGGATTGACGTTAACGAAGAACAGGGTTACGGAAATTGACTTTCTGACGGCGGTGATTGAGCAACCACTGTCGATAATTATCGCAGTTAAGAAAGCTATGTTCAAGTGGAATTCGATCACGAAGCCATTTCGCGCCAACGTTTGGGTAGCCATCTTTGTCAGTCTTTTCATTTTTGCTGGTGGTGTCTCGATCACCGAAACGGTCATGTCAACAGCTTCTTTATCCAGGAGTCAGTTGGGCGTCGACCTGTCTTCAGACAGATCAGGAAGACGCGGCGGTCTTCAAGGCCATCACGGTCCAGCAGAAGGTCGTCAACAAATTCATATTTCAAATTTTTCATCTCAAAGGGCAGCTTACGCAACAAGTTACGGAGAGCATCGGAGGCATCGTGATAGACGCTGCTCAACCAACGCGGTGTCAGTTAGAGCAAGAAATCTAACTGTGGCTGTCCCGTCCACAGCTTGGCATCATTCAGATGTCGATATACATAAGCGAAAATTTCGCAAGGTGAAACATATATCTTTGTCAACCATGAATTCGATATTTTGGCGAGTCCAGGAGATAGCGTGTCAATCGCAAAAGAAACGGCACCCACTCAGCTTCGCTTTTGCCTGCTGGTGGCTTTTCTGCATTACTATTGCATCCATCTACAAAAGCAGCATCACTACTTTTATTGTTTCTCCGACTGTAGAGCATCGTATCAGCTCCTACAAAGATCTCGTTACGAGCGAATACGAATGGGGTTTGGTGCGGCGCTCCGTGGGCGCCTGGTCACTCTTTATGAATGCTGGGTCACCAGTACTCCGAACAATTGGGAAGCGAATGACATTCGTCGAAACAAAAAAGAAGGTCTACAAAAGGTCCTGAGAAGCAATTTCGCTTTCATTCACCCAGCCATTTTTGCCCAAGTGACCATGGTATCAGAGTTCGCCAATTCCTGCTCGCACGACAAGTCGTTTTTTCTGATTCACGACGGAAGCTTCATTCAACGGAACTGCCTTGCAGTTGATCGCGGTTCCATTTACGGAGACTACCTTGAAGATGTCATAAAATCTCTGCGGGAATCCGGTATTATCTTGAAGTGGCTTTGGGATTTAATAAACTCTCATGTGGGTTACACAGTAGATGAAGACGCGGAAAGTTTTCTTAATCCTGATCCCCGTCATCTTACTGGCAAGCGATGCTGGCCGATAATGAGATTCAACAAAAAGGTAGACACTATCCAGGAAATTAGCCTTGAACACTTGAGAGGTGCATTCTACTTGGTTTGCACAGGCTGGATGGTTTCTATTTTTGCGTATATTGTGGAAAGTAGTTTAGTTAGCCAGATATTCCGTGAATAATGTGAATTTATTCCGAAATCCACAAAAGCCAGAGCGTTTATATCGAAAGAAAACCAAAAAAGGATTTTTGGACGACACACATTTCGTGCAACTCATCTATGTATAAAAGCTATCTTCATTCTCTTTTGAACTCGTCAACATCTCGCTGGTAAATTTTTATCGTGTATCAAGTGTAGTAATGTGTCAGAAAGATGTGTAACCTCATTTTTTCCTTCTTTCTGATCAAGACGCCTTCATACACGCGTGCAGCTTTTTCATGACTTCGTTAATTCCAAGATCGTAATAAGTCTAACTTCAGTATTTACCCTCATTAAATCCAAACCCATGGCACAGTCACCATCATCTTTTGGTAAATTCCCAATTTGATCCTTCTCGCCAAATTTTAATGGCTTTTTAAACCAATTGTGGGATTGGAACTCTCTGGCACCCAGTTTCTCATATTTAACCCTGTCGTA
This sequence comes from Sinentomon sp. SZTP_YWyxl, assembly GCA_030068105.1. Taxonomy (NCBI): domain Eukaryota; kingdom Metazoa; phylum Arthropoda; class Protura; order Sinentomata; family Sinentomidae; genus Sinentomon; species Sinentomon sp. SZTP_YWyxl. The sequence continues at coordinate 21,040 of JASGXE010007333.1, read as the reverse complement.
AAATGTTAGCTCCCATTGTCTCATCATGTTGTCTCTATCTGCATCCTTCCTTCTTTTTCCTTTGTCCCTTGTTTTAGATGACGTGTCACCAGGACTTTTGTAACGATTTATAAAATAAACAAATAAAAGAATGAACAATTAGGTATCAATACAAGTAGTAGATTGTGAAAACACCATCCTCAGGAAATTTCCTGCGATCTTCAGACACTAAGTTGGAAAAGAAAGATACCAGTCTGGTGAATATTTCCCGTATTATCTGAACGTGTTGATTGACCAAAGCGAGAAGGACATTTGAATCTTCTGCATTAAAACTCTCCATGCCAAGGATTTCGACATAGCTTATACTTGCATCATTTTTATGATACAGATCTCCAATCTCAAAGGACAATTTTACCGAATTTTATCTAATTTCGATTTTCGTAAAAATTTCTGTTTAAAAATAAAAGTCTGATGAAATGGAAATTTTCCGGCTTTTGTCAAAGAATCTTGGTATTTTGCTCGCATCTCATTAATTTATGAAGTAATTGTGTTGAAACGTTTTTTAGCCCGAAATTCCCATATCTTCTGATATATCTCTCTGTTCCTAAACAATTTAACGACTTTTTCGATCTTGCGCAGAGTTCACACTAAACGATTTTCTGCTATTCTGTTGGTACAAATTGTTGTAAAATACAGAGCACACCATAACTGATCATTGAAAATTTAGTGTGCAAATTACCAGCATTATTACTGAACTTCAGACATTGAAGTCGAATTTCATAGCATTCCAAAAGACCTCAGTAAGACGATTGGTGCATAAATACATGTTGCAGATACGTAAATTGTTTTGCTCACATAAAATTGATGGATATCCGAATAAAATTAATTCGCGTTCAATGAAATTGTGTCGCCAAGACTCTTGAAAATTACTTCTATCTCTTCCCAAGCAATGATCTAGAACTTAAAAAACGCATCGATGTGTTCCCCCATGACAAGCTTCTTTTTAAAATGGGTATGTTGGGCTATCCCTACTTTAACCTGAAATTGATCAGAAGTTTTCTGAATAACCGCTCTCTATAAATTAACACAAGAAACTGCCGAATCGCCAGTTCTTATGCAGTTAGGCAAGGGTATCCCATGGAAAACATCCATGTAGCACATTATTAAAACTGATATTTCTGCCACTGGAAGTCATGGAAAATATCTCAATTTTCCAGTGCTTTTCTAGTGAAATCCGTGTTTTACACATTTTAATTAGCCCTCAATGTGGCTTGAAATCTCTCTCGATGATATTCTCAAAGATGACAAAAATAACCACTTCTGGATGCACCTTTAATATTCTTCGATGGCAATTCATGGTTTATCATGTTTGGCGGAATTTTGGTAAGTGATGGAAGAATCCATCGAGATGAAAACATATAACTCTGAACATCGAGTTAGAGCTGTAGATAACTTCTGCAAGGGTTTACAATAATGCACATGTCGAAATTCGAAGTTAAAGCAAAAAATAAATGTTGAAGACACACGCATTGCAATGATGTTTGATAGAGTTTGATAGAGTTAAGATCGCTGGATGTGATGACAAGAATTCCATTCCAATTTCCTCTTGAAAGCAATAGACCCCCTATACCCTTCCAGTGTCTCCTGGCAAAAACCTCACCAAGTCTTATGCATATATCTATAAATAGGGCTGGCCCAAATGTAATGGGTCACCATTAAAATTCCATGGTTGGCGATATACTCGGAAAGAGAGATAATGGCATTTCCGCGACTTATCCGTTTATTAGTCAGTGGATTTTGAACTTCCGTTTCCTTCACATTATTTTGACATGATAATTCCGCGGAATGAAAATTGTCGATAAATTCATGTTTTTAAATTACATACTCGTACAATCAAGGATCATTGGAAAATTATTGCTTTTTTTCGTGTAAAGGGCTCCTTATTGCGAATCCCAGGGAAGTGTGATGATGTGTCCACGATTTTGCCTCATGGAAAAACGACGTCTGTGAATGTGCATACGGTATAGCGCACGCTTTTGCATACGATACCGCTACCTTCAGAAAGGCTAGTACCGCAGACTTCGCCAACATCCTGCAGACTTCAACGTGGTCTCCACCCGCTTTTGCGTCGGAAGAATAGAGATTAGTGCAGCTAACGCGAAGATCGTGTTTTCATTACAGGTTGCGCGTCGTCGAACTTATTTACAGAATAAACCAACCAGCCCATCGAAAATGTAGAATCGTTTAAATATCTTTGTGTTCTCATTCTCAAAGCACTTTTCCTAGTGTGATCACAAAACAAAATTCGATTTGCAAGGGCGCGTGAATGATCTTACCGTAGCCAAAAGTAGCATGCGTTATCTATCCAGGGCAACTAAACTCAAAGCCTATATAACCCTTGTTCTACCTTCTGCCTTCACATGAGTTTGCTGTAGGTCTATACGAGCCAGAAAAACATTCCATTGTGGAAATGATCCATAGTGGGGCGGCGCGTTTGATCACTACTGGTGAACCTGGGTCTATGCCAGAGACATGTTGTTGTCTACTGAAATATCAATCAATCAATCAAATCGTTTTATTTTTTGGAGTTTCCTCCTATCGAATACATATACAGACACAACACGAATAAACATAAAGAGAAACGCAGAGACAAAGAAATACACTTCAGTGGCAGAAAAGCAATACGTATACAGAACACAGGAATGAATCAAATGATCAGATAGCGATTGTGCTACCAAAAGAAGATGGCGGAGATGTACCGAACAACACCACTAAACTTCCACCACCCCGTTGGAGGAATTTCCTAGCCGTCTCTGCAGAATGGGGGTGCTCAGAGGAAGAGGAAATGTTTCCGCAGGCAAAGAATTCCATTCTTTAATGTTCCTGCCAAGGAATGAGAACTTGCCGACATCCTTTTTGAAACCCCAATGCCGAAGCTTGTAAACATGGTCTCTATAGGAATAAAATGACGGCAAGTCAAGTAGCTTTAGCATGCTTCCCCACCCCCCGACATTTCCGAGGACTTGAAAGTGGCAAATAAGACGGGCTGTCTTTCTCCTTTCCGAAAGTGAATTCCAACCAAGCCTTTTTATCATGTCACTGACACTGCTTCTTTGCCTATAATCACCAATTACAATGCGAGCGGCCTTTCGCTGAACTTATTCAAGCAATGAAATCTGACTAATCAACCAAGGATCCCATGCTGGAGCGGCGTATTCAAGAATTGGCCTCACTAGATCAAAGTAGGCAAACTCACGAATTTTAGTAGGACATTTCCTGTAGTTGCGTTTGACAAAATAAAGTGCTCTATTGGCCTGGAAGCAATCTTGCTTGTGTGAGGACTCCAGTCCACTTTGCTGGAAAACTTCACTCAGAGGTGGGTAATTTCACCTGAAGTGGACAGTGTCCTCCCACCAAGTTGGTACTTGAAAGGAATATGTGAAATCTTTGCAGAAAAACGGATAAAATAACATTTATCTAGATTCAATGACATAGCGGATTGCTCACACCATGCCTGAATAAGAGAAAGGTCATCCTGCAGTACACTGCACTCACTCAGAGTTGATATTTCAGAGTACACAATGGAGTCATCGGCGAACAACCGAATTCGTGAGCGTACTTGCTGATCCAGGTCATTGATGTAGATGACAAAAAGCAGTGGACCCAATGTACTGCCTTGTGGAACACCAGAAGTGACAGGAAGACGATCAGACAATTGGCCATCAACGCGAACTGCCTGACACCGACCAGACAAGTATCCTTTCAGCCATCTTATGGTTTGGAGATCGAGTCCCATGAGCTCAAGTTTTCTAACAAGCATATCATGGCTAATCACATCAAAGGCTTTAGAGAAATCGATGGCGATAGCGTCAACCTGTGAGCCACGAGCGAGTGCAGATGTTAAGTCCTGTGTAAAAGCAGTAAGTTGGGTGGTACAAGAGTAGCCAGGACGAAAACCGTGCTGCGCAGCTGATAGCAAGTTGTTGGTTTCAAGAAAACCTCGGATGTGGTTGGCCATGATGAACTCAAGGATTTTGGAGCATGTATTTAGAAGGCTAATGGGCCTGTAATTAGAAGGCACTGAGCGGCTGCCTTTTTTAAAAATGGGAACTATGACCGAACTCTTCCAACATGAAGGCACATTCCCTTCTCTTATACAGGCATTTAATAAAATTAGAAGGAACTTTGAAACGACATTTGGCAATAGTTTCAAAAATTTAACGCCCATAACTCCAGGCCCCTCACTTTTTTTTAGTCTTCATTCGAATTATTCTTTTTATAATGGATGTTTCAGTAATAAAGCAGGAATCATTAACAGAGCTATTACAGGGCCCTTCAGGGAGTTTAGGGACAGCCCCGCCACAGAAGACTTTGGCAAATGTCTCATTTAGAAGGTTTGCCTTTGCAGTAGGTTCTTCAATTTCATTGTCTCCATCGGAAGGATTGACGAGTGAAGGAATCCTATGCGCTGTTGATTTACGAGACTTATTATAACTCCAGAATTTTCAAAACCGTTGTTTGCTGGCAAGAGAAGAGAGATAGGTCTCCAACGCTCTATACTTCGATGCGTTATATTTGGCTACAGCAGCGCAAAAGGCAACCTGGTGTTTCGCAGAAGATTTCCTAGATTTGTAAAGTCCGCGAACACAACGTTTTTGAGTTCGTAGCTCTCCCGAAAACCACGGTGGGTTAGAAGTGTGTGAAAGTAGCCTCTTTGGAATAAAGAGGGCTATGGCTTCTTCCACAATGGAGCTAAATCTATCCCAAAGAGAATCTAAATTGGAATCATGTTCATTCTGTTGCAGAGAACGGAACCCTTCCAGTCGCTGCAAAAGAAAATCGGACATTCCAGAAATGTTAGCCTCACTATAAATTAGTGTCCATTTTTTCTGAGACAGTGGCGGGCTCAGCAATGTTCAACGTGAGTGACACCAGTGAGTGATCGGATATGCCTTCTTGAACCTCGCAACCAGACACAATTTCTAAAGGCCTTACCAGTGATACATCTAAAAGATGATTTCCCCTGGTTGGCTTACGACTTACGAGTGCATTCAGTCAGGTTGAATTTAGATATCAGTGAAAGGCATCTGCGGTGGAGGGCTGCACCATAAGCAGGATTTGCCGGAATCTCAGGTCTCTGGCAGGAGGTATCTGGGAGGTTAAGGTCACCGAGGATCAGGAGAGGCCTATTTACCTTTTTTTAACAAGTTGAAACGCGACAGACAATTCTCAATAGAATCAAAAAGCCGCTGATCGGTTGAAGCAGGGGGTCTATTCACAACAATTATATACATGACAAACGGAAATGAAAATGAAAGGCAGGATGAGCAGCTGACCTTGCAGAACAAAAATTCATATGTTGGGTCTGAATACAGAAGCGTGCTACTGAGTGATTGAGCCACACACAAAAAGATACCACCCCCTTTATTATCATTGCCTCTATCTCTTATGAAGACACTAAAGTTGGGTGGAAAGACCTCGCTATCGTTTATGTCAGAGGTCAACCACGATTCACAACCCGCGACAAGATGAGTTGTGTGTATGTCAAAAAGAGAGGCAAACTGCAATGATTTATTCTTAACACTTCGGAAATTACTCATTAAAATCAAAAGTTGATTTCCTGGAAGGGAAACTTGTGGCTGAAATTTACCTTTCGGCGGAAAGCAGGGTGCCACAATATCCTTTGGCTGCGACTCACGACCTTTGATTGTGGCAGATCTGCTTTTTGCGGGAGAACCAGGAAGATGGGAAAAATCCAACTGCAAGGACCCTGTTGCCACTTCCCCGTTAGTCAGTGGGAGCGGCCCACTACTCATCCTTACAAATGTTGGCCTAAAAAAATCTTAGATAGTGATAAGCAACCAAAGCGATTTAAATGAAGGCCGTCACGGCCCCAACAACGTTCCAACGGCAGGAAAACATTGCAGTCAAGAAATTTTAGGCAGCAGTTTAAAACAGTACCAAGCTTCATAACAGATGCCTGAATGCGGTTGTTTAAATTTACGATTTGATATTCAAGGCTGTCCCGAGGACGGATTATTCCAGAAACAGTTATAGAAGAGTTAGGATACAAGTAATGGCAATGCAAAATTAAAATGCGCAATTCCTGGGCCAGCTCATCTTCCGTGCACCATTGCAGCCAATTGTTGACCCCAACGTGAAATATGATTGACCTCGGAACAGAGCCCAAAATGCTGCGGACCGATGGCAGTTCTTTCGCAATGTGGGCAACAGTCCCTCCAGGAATGCATATCACTGCCGCTCCACTGTTCATCGAAAGATTGCAATTTCTGACCATGGAATCCCCGATAATGACAGTTCCATCGGAAGCAGTGGTCGGTTTGGTGGCAATAACTGTTTTTTTCGTCAGCTAATTGAAACGAAAAAAACGTGAAGCTGTTTTTTCATCCACAATTTCAGCAGGCACAGGAGGGCTTGCGGTTGGGGTGGAGGTTTTCAGCTGGGAAGGTGGGGCGGGCTGTGGAGGCGAGGAAGGTTGACATGTCTTCCCCGACGATTTCCTCCCATTTTTGCTCTTCGGTTTCTCTTTTACCGTCATCCAGTGTGAGTCCACTCCATTCCGATCAGTGACGGTTGGATGTTTCAGCAGGGGTGGCACGGACTTGGCAACAGCATGGGTGGCCTTTTATTTCTCGGACACTCCAACAAAAGCACCACTCGGATTGCCTCCATTTCCGTTGCGACCATGTGTCGATTTGGCCGACGCAGGTGATGCAGCGGCGGGATTTCTGATGTCACTGGGAGCAGGGAATAGAACGTCGCCTGTTGCTTTGGCGTAACTTTTCTTTGCAGGCGGGAGCCGTTGAGAAACTTCAACCGTCGCATTGGACGGCGGGGTATTGCGAGCGGGGGGCTGGGGAGGCGGGAGGTGCGGGAATGCAAGATCAAAACCAGGAGGAATATACGTTTTGATAAGATGTAGGTGGTCTATTGCGCCATCAAGCATTGTCCAAATTGAGGTTGATGTTGAAGGACTGCAGCTCGCAGATGTGTATCGACTTTGACAAACAGGATTTTGCGCGCGACTGCTTTCAGTCGGGCTCTGATTCTGATCGGTTTTGTTTGCTGTCAGGTGGTGGTTTTGACGAGGGATATGAGCAGGGGGAACAGCGCCTGAAGCATGCAGCACCGCAAACTCCAGTTTGAACATCCGTTCCTCCAAAAGCCTGGTTTTCTCCAAAAACCCGTCGAAAATGACTGGCGGGTCATGGGATGAAGTCGGTGAGTGATTGGTTTCAGGTGTTGAAGGGCCGCTGTCGCCAATAAAATTAGAGACAGGGTTATCTGCAGATGCAGAAGGTGGATTTGAACCGAATAACTCCGATGAGGTGTCATCTGTGATTGTAGGACAATGGGGATTTTCATCACAAATGAAAGCCGATGGAGGGCCATCCACAATTGTTATGGGGGCATTTGGGCCTGCAGAAGCCGAAAAAAGACCATTTGTGCAGATTGAACTGTGGTTGATGCCCAGATCCAATAAAGATTCCTTCTGGTCATGGTTGGACAGGGAACCGGTCATGGCGCAACAGGAATCGGAGGTATTGACGGGGCTCAAATGCCGGGAGGTGGTTGCTGCATTGCAACTGATGTCAACGTCCGAAATTATCAAGCTTTCATCAGGAGGTGCCGAAGGACTGCATTGAACCAATAATTCAGTTGTCTGCTTCACTGAAATGTCCTCCGAGGGAGGGCATGGAGCCAGGGTTTCAAGATTTTCGGGCGGCGTCGTGCGGTTGGGCCTGATCTCCGTCTCCTCATCAGACGGGGGGATGTGCTCCGGCTCCGAAATCAACGGTGAAGGGTCATTTTCATCAAGGCTGAATTCCTGCTCCAATGAGATGTCATTCGAACCCGAAGTTGGGCTGGAAGAAGGAATTGCAGGGCTTGAGTTGGGAATGGGAAGATTGGTCACGTCATTCCCATCAGGCGACCCATTAATGGCTTCAGTAACCAAGGAATCGGACGGAAAAAGTGGTGACACCGTGGTGAGCAGCAGCTTCAGTTTTGGCCTGCAGGTTTGGCAGAGCCAAAAAGGAATGACAGCGCTCTTTTTGAACCCCACACAGAGAAGGTGGTACCATTTGCCACAGCCACAACATGCAACCATGGCAGATCCGGCCACTTTGTTGCCTTCGCGGTTGAAACGATAACCCTTCTGAAGACAAGAACTCTCCGTTGATGACATGGTGAAAATAAAGTTCCAGGAGGCAAAGTGTGACCAGAGTGTAAAAAAAGAACAAAACCTGGAAAAAAAGATAACCCCTTGCCTAAGCTGGATTTCTTATCCTGACCCTTCACCGAGCCTGGTCACGGCTGGACTTAATGGTTGTCAGGGCCTAGAGGTGACCGGCCTCTAGGGGGAATCAAATGTCACGAAGTGGCAGAGGGCGGACACCAAATATCACGAAAATGAACAGTACGCAGCCTGTTGGCTGGATAGCGGCGACGATTATGCAATTTCGTGAACGAGAAAACACTTGTCGATAAACTGATTCCATCGACAGTACAGTACTAAACTTTTGATCTTCACGGTAATGAACAGCGCACACAGAAACAGACAGCGCACGCAGACAGACCACCTTCGTCGAGCTCGTCCAAGAGACGAATGAAGATGTAGGTCTGCCAACTCTCGTAAGTGAGCGAGAGGTGCACAGACTCCATGTCTTTTTGAAAATTTGGCCCCTTCAATTATTTTTGTTTATTCGTCTTTCTTATCTCATGATAGTCCATTCATCGAAGAGTTGAATACGGATATGCTCTCCAAGCTCCGATTACCAAAACAAACCGGAGCTAAACCATCCAAAGTCACATCAATCGTTGGCAGAGCTCACTGAATGTTATTCCTTATTCGTAAGGTTTTTTGGCAAATGTCTGCTTTAGCAAAATCACTTGTACATTTTTCCTCCGGTATTTGAAAATTCATCAACCTTCTCTGGATCTCTATGAAAATCATAAAATTCAAGGATCAGAAAAGGTTCAGCGTTAAGAAATGCGATTCCTTACTAACCGCCACGGAAAAGGTCACAAGCCTCATTAGAATTGCCTTGCTTACTCCTAGTTTGGCATACCTCACGAATTCTCACAGATGACCCTTGTTCGAACTCTGTTTTATAAGCCTCATTACAGCAAAAGATAAGGCAAACTGGCTGTCACAGAGAAACACTATTTCTCGTTCCTGCCTTCTTGTGCCATCCTGGACAGCGATTCCTTGTTACAGGTACACCCGAAAAGTACCGCAACATCTATGATGCGATGATGAACACGGGTACTGCAGCATGCGAAGAGAGACCCGATGTTTTTTCATAATTTACCTTTTCCAGATTGTCGCACTGCGTCTCTGTCCCTGGAAGATGCAACCGTTTGAAAATGCACACTGAGAATCGCCGCCAATCACATGAAATCTTTCCAAAATCAAAAAATAAGGCTGCGGCACACCTGTCCATGGCACCTGTTCAGGCGGTCAAATATCTACAGATGCGTTGATGTCCTGCCCAAAATCAATATACTCATTAAAAACAAAATGAAGACTTTGGCCTCCTGATCGGTTAACTGCTTTTAAACTCGAACGTTTGGGGTCTACGTGTAAAACCAAAAAATTCTTGCGAGTGGATTTATGATTGTAACATCCTGTCTTAGAGACGGAGCAAAATTAAAGACTTCCCATCGGGAAATAACATCAGGTAAATTCCGGATTTGGGGACGAGATTACTAGTTTATTCAGCTGGCAGGCAAGTTCGATAAAGAGCTGTTTTATGTGCTCTATTCTGGTTTGGTCCAATTAGAACTATTTAATGATTTTTCTTCGTTATTCCACTTGTTGCCACCCTATGATAATGACACCGTTTGACATCTTGACAGTCCACTAAAAAGTTTTCCACTGATGCCCTAATTTGAATCAATTTTGCATATCCTCGAACAGAACTTTGAAGATATTGTCATATTATCACGAGTTTGGCGACTGTAGTTTGAAGACGGGAGGGAATCATTTTTCATTGAATCAGACTTCCGAAAGGTCCAAATTTTCAGCACCATTTGCTTGCAGTTCTTCTCTGGGAGAATTGGTTATCGTCAACATTTTCTGGCTCGAAAACGTGAATTTACAGTTTGTCTGGTGACCGCGAGGAAATGAGCCAAGAAAATCGGATTGGACAACAATATCTTTGTTGAGAGGTCCGGAAGAGATAGAGTCTACTGAATTCAGCGACAATGGATACAAAGAATATGCGCACTCTCGGAGTTTTTATAACATTGATTGCCTATATCTTCGACGTAAAATGTTCCCATCCCAAAAGTGGGCATCTACATTCGAGTGAGTTTGCACCAGCGGAAAACTCTACTGATTTGGCAGGGTTTTTGTCTGCCAAAAAATTCTTAAAACTGTCCGCTCTCCATGACGAAACCACCTCCAAAATGGTCGGATCCATTATCAACGCAGTAGAGAAAGATTGTTCAACCATTCTGCTGACAGACGTCACCATCCATAAATCGAACTGTTACCATCAATTTCATAATTCCTTTCAGCCACGTCTCGGTCATTACTTGATTGTTTCAAATATTGGGAAACATGACAACGATACCTGCTGGAGCAGTAAGTGCAAGTAAAATATAAATGTTTAATACCGTATGAATGATATAATTTAGGGATATTTTCATCCGTGTTATGGTTTGTGGAATGGTAGTTAAAGTTGCTGGCTAAGAAAATAGAAGCTTGACAATGTTTACAATGGGGGCACCCAAACATGATTTTATGCACAGGATGCCCTACCGCCGCACAGAAAGTAAAAGCTGGAGAATGTTCAGAATACGCCAAAATAACTTTTTGTTCCTTCATCGCAGGGTTGCAGTGATTTAGCTCACAATCACGAAAATAGAATAAATTCAGGAACACATCTTCTGCGCCTATTTTCAGATATTCTTGTCACTGTATAATCGTACCACCCGATGTGTACTTTTCAGAGCATTCAGGCTATTCAGACTTCGATGGCCAAGTTAAATTGAAGAAAAGATGCACGAAACTTTTAAAGACAAATCTCTATGCAAAAATGTACGATTCCATAAAAAAGCATGTACTAAGCCATGAATGGCCCCTTCAAGACGCAGCCTCAAAAACCACGTGTTTCAAAAATACACCAGATTACATCAGGGCAGATTGTACAAAATAACAAGAAATCAAGCTAACAATAATTACTTCGCACTCAAGATTTTTGAGACTACGTCACTCACCTTGGTTTTGGTCCAAAAATACTTCATGTTTTCTGTTTTGTGTATTTGCTGCGTCATAATAAAATAACATTAAGAATCAATATTGATGCTTGAAATGTAGATCATACACAGTGTGTAATTGATGCCTTCTACTGAAAAAAACTTGAAATGTGCTGTACGCACCACTTGAATTAAAATTTAAAATGCAGGCTCATCATTTAACAATGTTTGTTCTTGCTGCTTCGCTGCTTTAAAAATGTACTGGAAATGTAGGTACATAGTACATTACTGGAATTAATACTTGAAATGCACATTGGATATCATTGATGCATTACTGCTTGAACAATGCTCTTCAAATGTACATTTACATTACTACTTATGACATGAATTAATACCGTGTATGCATTATATGTATTTGCATCTCCGTGTGTGCATTTATGCATTAGCTGCCATATTGAAGGAAAAAGAGAAGGTTGTCAAATCGTGTCTCTCATCATTCTGGACATCGTGTCCTTTGGAACCAGTATTTCGATCCAAAGGACAGGAACATTAAGGTCTGGGTAGAAATCATGTTCCAAAATATTAGCCGGGCGTTCATGCGTGGGCGCATGAATTCTGCAGCGTTTTGCCGAATCTCTCATCTCATCTCAGTTTCGGATCTTTCATACTTCCGGATTCTTCTTTAACAAAGTGCTCGTGCAAAAGCAAACATCGAGCTGTTGGAACGTGGTACATAATAAAACACCCTGTGTTCTCAGAGAAAACAACGATTCTTCTTTCCTCTGTCGGTGGAATTACCGATACGAAAAATACGATACGTTTCCAAACAACGTCAATCTTACTTCATCCATCGTTTTCTTTTATTATTGCAGTTGACCACCAATTAGACCTGATGACAAACAGAGGCATGTTCCAGCACAACTTCAACTATTTCGTGGTCTGGGTTCAATTTGTCCGATCTAGTAATGTAGTTCTATGCCTATATAATTACATCCGTCGTAACGAATATCTAAGCCGCGCCAACATTCACGTCATGGTGGTTTTACCTTTACAAGAAGACGTTTTTGACGCCGGTAGTGAGGTCAGCTATTCGGATGTGAGATCTAGTCAGGAGGACTTGGTCTCTAGACTATCTGTGAAGCTTACGAAGACAAGCTTATCCTACCCCATTCCTTGCGCCAGCAAATATAACTTGCTCGACCGCCGGTTATTCTGCGGTTACATGTTCTTTTCGAAATTCTCCTTCACCCGTCGTAACCTTCGGAAGATGTTTACGTGGAGAAGCACCGGCAAAGTTATTCGAAAAAGACTGGAGAAGGCACATGTATTGAACTTTGAGGTAAGCGGTTTTGTTCCACGCAAACATCTACAAATCCACGTGCCTTTACGTCTATATCGCATTCATTTATAAAGTGTTCACAAGTCAAAGATCAACACCTCCTGGGTGTTTTGCAGCTCCTCGTTGAGTCACCGTTGGTTGAGTAACGGACCTTCTTTTTAGCGTGGAATTAGTTAACGCATGTCTCCCTGCTGCCTGGGCCGACTGATTCCAGAGATGCCTTTTTGAATCTCGCTTGAAGCCTATGGAACGTTCTCTCAGCCTGATATTACAAAGCTCTATTTCCATGTATTCCTGCCAAAAATGTAATTGTTTGCTTGATTTGATGACGTTAGCCTCAAAATTCCATTAAAGCCAGTGAAGCCTCAAAATTCTTGCACATGTCCCTCACTTTGTTTTGTTGAAATTTAGACGCTACATTTTTATTTTTGATCGTAAAAATAACACTATTCCTTTCGATCAAGCAGCCGGTTATTCAGTTCCAAAGGTAAAATGGTTGAGAGAGAGAGAGAGAGAGAGAGAGAGAGAGATGGAGAGAGAGAGAGAGAGAGAGAGAGAGAGAGAGAGAGAGAGAGAGAGAGAGAGAGAGAGAGAGAGAGGAGAGAGAGAGAGAGGAGAATGAGTTCGATTTGTATGTCCTGGGGAATCTATTGTGATATTTCGTGGTTCATTTTCGGGACACCCTGTACATGCAATAACTGGGTGCTCACGTGCATAAAATGGGAACTCGCATAAAACTCACAAATAAAATTGACACTCAAATGCATAAAAAGGGTACTACTATGCGTAAATATGTAAATCACATGCATAAAATGGGTCCTTTTAGATTGCATTGAAATAAGCCGCCTATGCCGAAATTGGGCAATTTTATAATTTTATGAGGCCATATAAGATGAAGGGGGATCAGATCACATTTTGTCACTGAACAAGTTCGATTTGTGTGCGTATGAGGAAGCCAGAAACAGTGCTGTACGTTTGTCAGTGTTTTCCTGGACAGCCCTTGGTGGACAATAATCATAAAAATACCCACTTTTTTCTTTCACTTGCAGGGAAGAATGCTTAAACTCGGGACGTTGTTTGTCGATAAGTTTGTCACTAGAAAGAAATTAATACCTTATAATTATGAGAGAGGTATTGATGAATATCACCTCGGTGATTCCCTCTATCAAAGGATCTTTGATGTCTTTGTGAAGAAGCATAATTTAACATACGTGGTAGTGGAACCTCCGGATAGAGTATGGGGATCTATACGGGAAGACGAGTCCGGCAGAAATCAATTTGATGGTTTGTACAGATACACACTATTATTTCACTAAATTGTCTCGGTATAGATCGGTAGAGCCGCTGGAAATAGATTCAAAAAACGGGTTTCGAAGTTAGAGGCAATTGGCAAGCAATTCATTCTTTTTTCATGTCGCATTTTGCATACATTTTATGAACCTATGGCGTAAATTTTCAATGTCGCATTGCAGAGTGGTTCTCTCCGAAACAATCGGTTCGTGACATATTTTCATAAATCATTTTCACTCCAATTGATGCAAACAGCATTTGCTTCTATCAAGTATCCAGGCTTCTAGCCTTGTTTCATGATCTTAGTCTGATTGATTATCTGAAGTTGGATCAATGGGAGGCGGCACGTTCATCGATGTGTTGTATTATATTTTCAACTGCGGCTGCAAAGCTCTGTAGAGTGGCTAATATATGAAAGATTAAGCTTATTGTCTTACTTGTATAACACTGCTTCTATGAGAGAGTAAGATGTGCGGATGTATCAAAACATTCTCGAACGCATGTGCATGAGTGAGGACAGGCACGAAGTGCAATTGTCTTGGCATTGCAGAAAGCCTATTTGTCGTCAAATAAATTCCTAAATGACACCTATAATGACGGTTGCAAATTTCTGGGTGGTAATTCATTCCTTTTTACGAAAGCACTCCTTAATTGTATTTTTTCCCTCACAGGTCTCGTTGGTATGCTCCAAAGAAATGAAATAGATGTCGCCCTGGGATTGACTGTGACTTATGATAGAATTACGGAAATTGACTTTCTGACGGCGATCATTGAGCAGCCATTGTCGATAATTATCGCAGGTGAGCGAGCAACGTTCAAGTGGAATTCGATCACGAAGCCATTTCACGCCAACGTTTGGATAGCCATCTTCGTCAGTCTTTTAATTTTTGCTAGCAGTGTTTCGATCGCCGAAACGTTCATGTCAACAGCTTCTTTACCCAGCAGTCATTTGGGCTTCGACCTGTCTTCAGACAGATCAGGCAGACGTGGCTGGCATCAAGGCCATCACCGTTCTGGGGAACGCCATCAACAAACTCATATCTCAAATCATTCACCTCAAAGAGCAGCTAACACAACTAGTTACAGAGAGTATCGAAGACATCTTTTAACAATCTCAGAGCCAGTTGGATCAACAGATCTAGGTGTGCCTGACCCCACGACAGCCTGGCATCATTCAGTTCACGATCTGCAGAAGCGAAAATTTCGCAACGCGAAACACATGGCTTCGTCAACTATGAATTCGATAT
This sequence comes from Sinentomon sp. SZTP_YWyxl, assembly GCA_030068105.1. NCBI lineage: Eukaryota > Metazoa > Arthropoda > Protura > Sinentomata > Sinentomidae > Sinentomon > Sinentomon sp. SZTP_YWyxl. The sequence continues at coordinate 5,959 of JASGXE010007333.1, read as the reverse complement.
TTTGGAGGGTCCAGGAGATAGCGGGTCAATCGCAAAATAAAAGACCCCCACTCAACTTCCCTTTTGCCTGCTGGTGGCTTTTCTGCATCACCGTTGCATCCATCTACAAAAGCAGCCTCACTACCTTCATAGTTTCCCCGACCGTAGAACTTCGCATCAGCTCCTACAAAGATCTGGCTACGAGCGAATACGATTGGGGTTTAGTCCGGCGGTCCATGGCCGCCTGGTCCCTCTTTATGAATGCTGGGTCGCCAGTACTCCGAACAATTGGGAAGCGAATGGCATTCGTCGAAACAAAAAAGGAAGGTCTCCAAAAGGTCCTTGAAAGCAATTTCGCTTTCATTCATCCCTTCATTTTTGCTCAGGTGGCCATCGAATCAAAGTACGCCAATTCCTGCTCGGAGGGCAAGACGTTTTTTCTGATCCCCGAAAGAAGCTTGATTCAACAGCACTGCTTTGCAGTTGATCGCGGTTCCATTTACGCAGACTACCTTGAAGCTGTCATAATGTCTCTGAGGGAATCTGGGATTACCTTGAAGTGGTTGTGGGATTTGATAAAGTTGCATGTGAATTACATAGTGGATGATGCCACTGAGAGCTACCACAAGCCGGAGCCTCGTTACCTTACTGGCAAGCGATGTTCACCGATAATGAGACTCAAAGAAAAGGTATCCACTAGACAGGAAATTAGCCTTGAACACTTGAGGGGTGCTTTCTACTTGGTTTTCACAGGCTGGGTTGTTTCTGTTTTTGCCTACATTGTGGAAGGTAGTTTACTAAGCCAGGTTTCGAGAACCCCGTGATTTCTTTTGAAGTGCACAGAAGCCACACGAGTATATAGAGCGTGCATTTAGAAAGAATGCCAAAAAATGACATTTTGAAACGACTTACTGGCCTATTTCTTTTGATGCTGTTAACCAAAAGAAGATTCTTCGTGTGTGATATATTTGCAGAAGGATTGGCCTTTTTTATGAACCTGCCCGGCCCAATTCAAAACGGAATATTTGAGAATAAATACCTCGCTCTACTTCACTTCGAAATCAATTGTAACTCATCGTTGTTGTTCCTTCTCCCTTGTGCTTATTTATCACAGATATGAATGTAAACATTTACAGATTTTTTCATTTTTCGATGTTTGCGAACTCAAAGCTAAAAACTACAATCTAAACGTGAAGTTTCGATATGAAACACCCTGCAAACACTTTTTTAATGTGGACACCCCATGTGTTCCAAATAGGTCGTTTCCAAATTTGTGAAAGTTAAATGGTGTTCTAAGAACACATCTACGTGTTCCAAGCAATGTTCCGAAAAGAACACTCCCATCTAAACCCGCGTTAAAAGAGGTATTCCCAAGGTGTTCCACATCGAAATATCATGTATAGAGCGTATACTTGGCCTGGGGTGTTCCTATCACACATATGCAATCTTTCCCAAATTTCTTCGTAAACTTGCTTTCATGATTTACGCAGGTGCCATTTGGAAATAATGGTAACATGCGCCGCAAAACACCATGACATTCGCTTAACGATTGGAGTCGCGGACTGTTGAAATTAGATGGCCTCTGATGAACCACATCATTTAAGTTTCTCATACGTCTGCCCTGGAAGTTTGGTCGACTCTAAAGAGCGAATAATGCTTTGTATCCGAACATATCAGTCTGCATACGAGTGGTATCGCGCTGTCGGTTACAATGCAAGGTACGTACGAAATGAGCACGCCTGCGTATTTTTGAGCCTTGAAGTCAATGCAATGACCTTGTCATATTTTAATGCTTTGCGAGGCATTAAAATATGAAAAAACTGTTCTTTTTCATATGAAAAAGAACGTCCACAGTTCATTTTCATTTTGCATCAAATCCGGAGCAATCTCTTTTGAAGAGTTGACCATACACTTTTGTGGTTTCAATTATTGGGAAGGCGCCATCATTCAATGTTTCCACTTCAGTTTTAACCACCGGAACTTCCTTCTAATTTCGGATAATGTCTTGAATGTTCTTTATATCCCGAATCAATGTGAACTTCTTTGGACACATATGTGTCCTGGGAACTGAAACTGGACTGCCAGAATATCGTCGACAATCTGGTACAGATTGCAACAGTTCAGAAAACAATTAAACGTCGTCACAAACGCAATTCGAGCTTTTGCCTAGAGGGAAGCAAAACCTGAACTTTGAAACCGCAGATGGCAGGAGTGTGCAGATTTCGACATGGGGCGATCGTAAATTTTACCATGCGAATGAGAAAGAGACGAAAGATTTCGGCGGTCATGAAAACAAGACGTTTGTCAAAGTAGGGGAAAAGCTGAATGAGTATTCGCAAAATCTGACCAGATGAATAGTGTTGGTTTTATTTCAGGGAGTCATCTCGGTGCACTGATGAGAGAAGGAATTGGGTTTGGAAAGAAGCAATGTTGCGGAGGTATCATCTTTCCTGTATTTGTTTTGGGCTGCTTTGGCCATAATGGACCCGTAATGCTTTGCATTGCATTGCACTCTGCAGGGTGTGGGTCTGCTGAGGGGGTTACATATCCTTTCCATCCCTGTCCTTTTCCTTCCTTTTCCTTTCTTTCATCCCACATCCTGCCGAAACACATCCTGGCCAAATAGAGGCCTGGCAACGTTCTAGCCTGGAGCACACAGGCACTCAGCTCAAGCTCCACTCCCTTCTCGTCGGAAGGGGATTCTCGCCTCCCGATCAACACCTCCCCCCCAATATTGTGGTAGTTTTGGAAAATTGAAGAAGTGTTATGCAAGGAGTTTGAGGGTGAATAAAAGTCATTTGGGGCAACAAACTGTTGATAAAGTAATTTTTCTGCATGGGCCGTTTCGAAGAATTCTCAAGTCTTTCGTGATGGAAAATACCTTTCAAAGTATCCTAAACCTCTCCCTAGATACAGACATGAAGATTCGTCTTTTCTTTAAGTACAGATACCTGTGAAGATATGAATTCTCGGTAAAATTTGTTCTTATACGTAATATCTGTCTTTCTTTCCTTGAATGGCCAAATCCATAATGAATTAAAACAAAAGCAGTTTTCATTTAAAAGACAAAAATGTGTTTATTTTTTCGACATTGTACTGATTTACCCTGACGCCAACTACGCCAGGTCCGAAGTTGATGAGTACGTTATAAAATCTGGAAGAAATTGGTTTGACACAAGTGATTCTCTCTTAAACGAAGAAAAACAAACCCCAAAAGGAACCTGGGTTTTCATGGATCCCGTTACAAGATTTTTTGTAGCACCTACCTACACCTCTCAAATCAGTGCTGGCATCCTGGTTCTACACCGCTGCGCATCACTGCCACTAGTTTTCAGAATTTCCCTAATTTTTTCGAGGCACAAATGTACATATAGGCTGCCTTTTAGCAAAGTACGTTCCGGCCCTAAATTACCGGACACTTTAAACACCAATTTTCTGATCCTTTGGAGGTTCCCTGCCACAACAAAAATCATCTAATATGGTTACTTCTAAACTTCTAAAATAAATGCTTACTTCTAATTACTCGTACTTTGCTTCATCTTAAGATGATAACAATCTTTTCGCTGATGCTTTTCCGAATTGCTTTTTATAAAACAGTCTCGCTTTATCTGACCTCAAAATTCAGTAACATTATGTTTTATTTACGTTTGCAAAGCCGCGTGGATTTAGGTCATAATTCAAGCCGGAAAACACTAACGCAACAGATTTTGATCAGTAATTTATGGCAAAACATCGCGCTTTTGTCCAACGGAGAACCATGAAAACTACGAAAACTTTCCACTATCCAATCCCCACTTGGGAAGGCTGTTTCTGGCAAGCGCCATTTTTGTCAATTCGACATTCGACTTTCAAATTTGAATTGGAGCTGATCACTGTTGAATATTGAAATTTCTGAGCACTACAGAAATTGCAGTTGTCTTTCCCGGAAGCCCATGATCATGTTTGAGGATTCATTTTGGAGAAATACCAACAGGGTCAGGAACTACCGGTTCAGTCTTGTTCTTGGTCTCATCGAGCACAGCACGCAGTCCTCGGAGGCAAGTGCGTACGCTAGATACACATCGACGATTTTTCGTTGTGTTGTTGTTTGGAGTTGGAGAAGAAGATGGCTGGAAATAAAAAACGTTCTCCGAAAACAATTTCGACGAAGAAGGCCGCTCCCAGCAAGGCCACTTCCTCGCCAGCCAGTAGTGCACCTGCCAGTTATTGTATTCCTAACTGCCAGTTTGGAGGCCTGAACTCGCCGGAAGGTGGCGAAATGATAAGGTGCTCTCTTGCTGGTGCTTCCGAAAACTGTGCTTACTGGTGCCACCTGAACTGTGTTGGCCTTCAACTGCAAGGTGAGGGAATCATACCTTTTTGGTGTTGCCCAACATGCAGCAAGATTGTGTCAAAAACTGTACATCAGCTCAGTGCCATAGAGAGTGACTGTTTCCACAAGATAACTGCTGAAATTCTGAATTTGAAGGGCATTGTTACTAAGCTTGTGGTCAATAATCTTAGTCGCAGTGGAGTCGATACAGGCACTCAAACTGACTGCCCAGGCTCAACAGACATGGTGCTTCCTGCATGCCTGAATGACGGTCCTGCTGACATGGATAACAATCACTGTTACACATCGGAAGGTCAGACAATATTCCTGGTGAATCCGAACATCGGCAAGGACACTCCTCAGCAGACCGAAATCTCTATCGGCCATGTTCAGCCTCCTTCTCGCTCAGATTCATCAGTGCAGGTCAACACACACTGCACTCAGGTTGGTTTCGAAGCAACCAAAGCACCACTGTGCAGTAGATCAGTGACTGTACAAGTTCCTCTCAGTCCTACAGCCATGCCATTCATCTCTTCCTCTCAGGTGGCGGCTCCACTTTCTCAGCCGCATTTGAATGCTAGTCGGCCGTATCCTGTCCCACCGCAAGCAGATCCAAACACGTCAGAAGTCCAGTCCCTGCTGCCTGCAGTAGCCTCTAACAACAGTTCTTCCAAGGGTCACTTCTGCCAGCAAAGCGCCGAAGATTGCTCGACGACGTCCTTGCCAATCCAAAATCACAACTCTGTGCCACAGATTTGTATTCAGCAGAAAGACAGTTCATCCGTTCCTGAAAATCAACTTCATCCGATGCTTTTACAAGCCGTTGCTGACCAAACAATGGCTGGCTCTTCTGCCATGCAAGGCACTGTTGATTGCTCGACGGAGACCTTGCGTATCCAAAATTACAACACTGTGCCTCAGATTTGTGTTCAGCGGAAAGAAAGTTCACCCGTTCATGAAAATCAGCTTTATCCAGTGCTTTCACAAGCCCTTGCTGACACAGCAAAGGCTGGCTCTTCTGCCATGCAAAGTTCAGCGTCTACAACTCCAACTCGTTGTGCTCCAAGTTGCAGTAGTTGGCCCCTAAACGTCCCTCTCGTCCCTTCAAATGTAGTTCTTGGCTCTGCACCCGCTCCGTTAAACCCAATAATCAGTCCAGAACTACGTTCGACGTCTCCTCAAGCAAACATAAGTTCAATTGAAGTAACACAATTGGCTAACTCATCACTTCGTGACCCTCACATCACCCGTTTTCAGCCTAAGGGAAGGCCTGTTTATCCATCAGCTACATCTCACGGTTCGTTTGCTTACCCTCGCTTGAAGCCAATGCCACCCCGTCTTGACTCATTGGCTTATCCCGCTAGGCAAATGCAATCCTTTTCCAATCCAGTGCCAACCCACCTCAAGCCAATTCCGCCCAGCTTTAAGCCAGTGTCGCCAGGCTTTGGGCCAGTTTCATCTCGACAAAATTCTCCACCGACACCCTTCAGCCAAGTGCCGTTTCACTTGCGCCAAGCTGCGCCGGAGTTCAACCCAGTGAATCCCCGGGTGAATCAAGCTCCCCGGTTCAACCCCACAGTTTCACCCCATCTAAATTCAGGGCCGCTTCACGCTTCAGTGTCGTTGGAGCGTCCGGGGCAACAAATGCAGGCGGCGTTCGATCAGTGC
>JASGXE010007332.1:0-51522 GCA_030068105.1 Sinentomon sp. SZTP_YWyxl | reverse complement strand
CATCTAACGTCCCGTGAACATTGCTCCCAACATTTTGCAACTCTGACAGCAGGTACCCAATCCAGATCCCTCACTCTTCTGCAATGGCATACGCCAACAAATCCAAAAACAGAGAGAGAGGCAACAGGCAATAGCCATAAAATTGCCACCTCCCAAATGATCTCATTTTGCTTGATGGGATGTTATGGAAACGTCAGAAAACGAATACCACGGACCACCTTGAGAACTCACCGTGATTCTACAGGGTCCGACAGAATATAGAGCAGGTGATCTGAGTTCTGTAGCTTAATGCTAGTTGTTATTGGTCCACCTGAGAGATTTTGTGCGTCTGCAGAAGACTGACCAATTCTATCGATAATCTTTGACATCTGATCATGACTGGACCTGTCAATGAAACAGAATGAGAGGTACCTGCTCGTAAGTCAGAATAATGATTTTACAAATTGTTGAATATGATCATTTGGCAGATAAGACAAAGCATGGCTGGTAATGGGATGATGACGAGGCGATACGACCACGTCAACAAAGTTAAACCTCTGAACTTCAGAACAAAAAGGACTATAAGTATATTGGTGTCACTCTTTCTGATAAGTTGTGCTGGTCGAAGCACGCTGAACGAATTTCAAATAAGGGCTTGTCCATTCTTGGATTCGTCAGAAGGCACCTGTCTCGATGTCCTCTACGGGTTAAACTTTTAGCATATAAGACTTTAGTGCGTCCAATTCTGGAGTACGGGTGTCTGGTGTGGGATCCCTCGCAGCAGGGTCACGCCGATCAGATTGAACGTGTCCAACGAATCGCGGCGAGATTTATATGCTCTGATTACGATAGGGAGTCTAGTGTCTCAGCTATGCTTAGAAATCTTGACCTGCCGAAATTATCAGAAAGGAGAAAAGCCTCCCGTCTTACCATGTTCCATAAGATACTAAATGGAGGGGTGCGCATCGCATTGCCACGGGAAGTTGAGCAATCTCGTGCCCAATCGAATAGGCACATAAACGATAAGTGCTTTAGACATATCTTAGGGCATACCAACGTGTATTCGGGATCATTCTTCCCAGCCACCATCAGATATTGGAACAGTCTCCCGGGGGATATTGCTGATATTCCTGAAAATGACCGCTTTCGCTCAAAGGTCCTAAACTTCATTCGGGAAAATTCTGATCAATTCCTCTAAAAATCTAAATGTGCCACAGGCCGGTGCCGTTTGCACGTAATTATAATAATAATAATAATAAAAATTAAACAATGTCACAAAAATAAAACTTGCAGAGGGGAAGATCTTTCGACGTGTCACCACGCCATCGTCAGCTCAACTGAACTGCCAACCTGCTCAATGGGGGGCACATCCCAATTTCTGCATTGCCTGGCGTTGATGAGGACGACATTTGAGCAGCAGTCAGCAGTTCACTTGAGCTGACGATGGCGTGGTGACACATGGAAAGATCTTCTCCTCTGCAAGTTTTATTTATGTGACATTGTTTAACTTCGTTGATGTGGTCATATCGCCTCTTGATTCCATTCACAATGGCGACCACTGCTTACAGACATTTGTGGCTGGAAATTTCCACTGAATCCTCATTGCAAGAATCTTTGAAGCACCATATGGAAAACAGTGCTTGTTAATTGTCGACTCATGCAAACAAAGAAACAAGAGATCACCATAGGTGGGATGGAAACTTGGAGAACTTGATGCAGAAAGAAACTCACTTGACGATTTGTTCTCCAATTTTTGGACAGCGGAGCTGACTTCGTCAACGGAGAGCATGATGCCTCCGAAACGTCAGCCCCGCTGTCCAAAATTGGAGAACAAATCGTCAAGTGAGTTTCTTTCAAACAAAGAAAGTTTAAACATTATCTCAAGTTTGGCCATCCCCTCACTGCACGGGAGATTTGTAAAAAATATCGGGTCACAGAAAACAAAATCACCCAGGGCTGACACTGGAAACCTGGCAAGTTAAAAGCGTACCTATGAATAAGATAGAACATGGTTATTGTCAGATCACTGCAAGGTTTTTCTTAATCTTTGTGCAGTAACAGTTTCAAAGACACGTGGAACAATCGGCCAAACAAACGTGATTTGCAGAATCTTTTAGTTAATCTTTGAATATTGGAGCCTGGCAGAGGGCAAGCTTTCATTTTTTTCTGGCCTTTGAATTGGACCACACTGAGTACCTATCAAAAAGTGCAGGAAGAATATTATTTATCTTCCAATCCGCAACTATAAGTTGGTATTTTGGCTCCTGGTTTCGATGAGACATGGGTAATCATGGAAGGAATTTACCTTTTCTAGATAGGCAATGCATGACAAAGCAACAAATATTTCAGGGTTTGACAGTTATGGGCTCACCTATAATTTATGGGCAATTCCAACAGTTGTCTTCAAGGAAAACAGTTGGGTGCCATTTTGAAACAGGTTTAGGGCTTCTTTAATTTCAAAAGATCATACGTAATTCAAAGGAATCAGCAGCAGATGGCCAGTTGTTTTCGTCATCAAGTCTGTTGACTTGGAAGCATTGTCTGGCTGTTTTGGATGCGGAGAGGGGCGAGCCCCTCCCAGCAGCCGTGGGGTCGTTGCACCTTGCTCGCTTGCACTGTGAAGTTGTGTGCAACAGCGCATGCCTCGTGGCTTGCACCGTGGCTTACCTCGTGGCTTACCCTCGTGGCTTACCTCGTGGCATACCGCATACCTCGTGGCTTGCACCGCATACCTCGTGGCTTGGCCAGCAGCGCATACCTCGTGGCTTGCACCGCATACCTCGTGGCTTGGCCAGCAGCGCATACCTCGTGGCTTGCACCGGTTCCCATCAGAACACCGAAGTTAAGCAACGTTGGGCCTGGATGATGCTTGGATGGGAGACCACCCTTGTACCCCAGTTTGTGCTGCTGGAAGGGGGCTTGGTGGCCAAGTCCCTTGTCTCCTTTGGATGAGACGTTAAGCAGGAGGTCCCGTGTGCAGCATCACACTGTGCACGTTAAAGAACACCTAGCTCCAAGTCCAAGATAGTGGCTTGGCAGGTTACACAACAGAGAAGCCACATCTCACAAGTCACACGTCTACTGCTCTGCAGAGCATGACTCTCTCCGGGAAAACCTGCGGGTTGGCGTGTATACGCCGTAAAACTGGTCCGAGTCGTTTCAGTTGAATGCAGAGCAGAATTGGGCTACGATTATGGGGCATAGTTCTCCTTGCGAGCCCAAGGTGTGTGCAACAAGGTAAATGGTCGGACCACCAGCCGAATGGCTATCAGTCCATATGACTCCACGATGATGATGATGATGATGATGAACAGTTTGCCGAGCACAGCAGTTCATATCACAAGCAACTGGCCATCTGCAGTGGATTCCTCTGTGTAACCTGAACACTTGTCAAGACATCCTTGAGAAACACACAAAATGTTGATTTGGAAAGGCTTCCGGAGTCCACTTGTTATAGGTATTTTAGTTTCTCAGGGTTTCGGACTAGGGCCCCCAGTAGATGTGTTTTCAAGTTGGAAAATGAAGGTAAAGAAGCTCAGCCAAACGCCCCAGAAAAACAACAAATCCCCCTTTCAGTAACAAGTGTTGACATGGTATCAAATACCATATGGGTCCAAATCAATCTTTCCCTTTCACATTTTGAAATGTGTCTCTGGATGGTTACCAAGGTAATAACTTTGGGGCCTGAAGCCTGTTCTATTTAACTGCACCAAATCATAAAAATCGGGCCAATAATCTGCAACAAAAGAGGAAACTAAACGAACCAGTAGTTTTGAGAAGTCAGATGTGGACCGTCAACAACCAAACTTCTGTCAACTTTCGAGATCTCATGAGGTAAGAGCTGATTCAGATCAAAATTAAATTCCATTGCGAAGTTACGTACCTTCTGCCTAGGTACCTGCACGATGTGTTATGGTGGGAACCTGCTTTGCAAATAATCAGGATCGTAAAAAATACTAGTTGTGGTAAAAAATGAATTATTAAAGAAATAAATTTCCGTCATTCAGTGTTGTACCTACCTATACCTCATTCATGGGCATTCACAACAATAGGTAGTTTTTTTTATCAATTAGGCCTATTCACAGAAAATGGTTCACAACAAAAGTGACATTTTCAGTTGAAGGATGTTCCCAAACATGCAACATTCTATTTCCTTTTCCATCCAGGCAGGAAACCAATAACAAGTGGGACGCTTAGCTTAGATATGCAAATTCCTGTTTCCTGATCAGAAAAGTCTTTTTTGTGGTATTTGCTCTGAATTTTTTGTACCTATCTGTATCTAGGTACTTTTTTTTACTGGAACCACCGCTGGTTCCCCACCATCGCAACCGTTGGACACAATGCCCGGAGTCATAAAGTAAAAAGCAACGCCGACGGTTTGATGCAAATGATTCGGTGCACAGGCACCGTGTCAATACTAAAAATTTGATGGATCACACTTGGACCCAGAAAGAAGAGAATGTCAGTGCGTCACAACCAAATATGGCATGGCATGGGATCCAAAGACATATTTCGGCCTTCTATTTTGGTTATTAAAACCACTCTGCAGTCGTGTTTTAGTAACAAGCACAACCTTGTGATCGGAGATTCCAGGAACGATACTTCGAAATTTCGATTTTCGAAATTTTCAAACACTAAATCAAGAACGGTTTCTGACGTGGGAGTGACTCGAGTTGGTTGCCAAACAAGTTGTTTCATGGAAAAAGTAGACATAATATGTTCAACAAAGTTATCATTTGCGTTCAGCGCAGAATTTGTTGCAACATGACTGACCGGAAGAAAGAGGCTGGGGCAGTTAAATAAAATCACTGCACAATAAAAATTTATGGCCTAACACAGCATGCGATTGAATAGAATCATAAATTGAATCAAAAGTTGGGCAACCCGCAGGTAAGCAAGGCGGGATGTACACACAGGCTAAAAGCAAAACGGAACTTTTGGTTAATGTGATGCTGCACCAAATTATCTTAACTTCAGATGTACGAGGAATGCCTGTAGTTGAAGCTGTGCATGAAAGATCATCCCTAACTCCAATAAGAACTCCACCACCTCTTTTATGCAGCCTATCTTTTCGGAAAACAGTGAAATTGGGTGGCAAAATTTCAGTATCAAGTACATCATCCTTTAGCCAAGTTTCCGCTAAGAAAAGGACTGAAACATTGTGCTCCATTATAAAGTTTTCGAGTTCAAGTCGGCTCGACAGACCAGCAATTGATCTACAGTTTAAAAGGGCCATAACTACACTTTCAGGCTGTGGACGTTTTAGTATAACAGAGGGAGCTGAATTGCCTTGTATCCTACCACTCGATACCAAGGGGGGTAGAAGATCACGATCAAAACCAATCATTGGTGAAGTGGCCTGGTGAATGTTGTCTCTCATGAGCCATCTAACTGGAAGGGAAAGATTGCGATTTGTAAATTGCAGCGACATCGAAAATGCAAGAAACGGAAGCAATAATGCAAATGAATTCGCAGAAAAGCAAATCAGTTTTTGGCTACCCTGTACTGCAGCAGCACACATAAAAAACCTGACGAATTGAGTTGTGGCAACGTGGCAAAAAAATTCAATGCAAAACCAACAACTTCGGATGATTGATATGCAAACGAAAAAAACCAAATATAACAACGACCAACAATCGATAACAGCAATGATGCGGTTTGATGTTTTTAAGGAGGTGCTGGAAGTTGGCTTTTAAATTAAAATTGATTTGATGATTGATCGAAGCTGGCAAATGATGAATTGCGGAACTTACACTAAAAAAATCGGGAATGTGTTCATCAGCGGCAAAATTGAGATGCTAGAAGAACCCATGAAGCTGTTTACCATGGAGATAATGTATCTCGAAAAGACCTCCGATCCATTTGCTGTGAAATGCAGTTGGTCAGGACCGAGCCACCCTGGTCGCATGAACCAGTTGAAATCGCCGAAGGAAATACGGAAATTTTGGCACCAGTCATAGATGTCACAATTTAGCTCGTAAATCACGCGAGTGGGGATATCACCTCGAGCAATAATGCCAGAGCCAGACAGGCCAATTTTCACGTCACTTGAGCACAAGGCACGAATGATTCCAACCAATACGGATAAATCATTAAATAACCTTGACCTCTGAAAACCCTGGTCTGAGGTTATTTGTCGAAACATGGACCACGACACTTCGGACGTTTCGCTTCAGGAGATTCAAACTTAGAACTGCGTCGGTTAAGGTGCTTACCGAAGCACCAGGGAAGCTATAAGCTAAGATGTTGTCACGTTGCCACAATAGATTTATGGCTTTAGGTACTTAGCATGCTGTCGCCTATCACCAAGTTGGGAGAATCAACCGAGCCAGCACACATGTGTCGACGAGTTTTGCCGCTTGCTGGAATCATCTTTGGAGCCGCAACATCATTTGCGGAGGCATGATCTGGGGTTTCTTCAGGACCGCTACTTGAGGCGATGGTGTTGACATTTGGAAAAGGCTGTTAGTTCACCTGTAATGCAAGGGGCTGTTGACGGCTGTTGTTAAGTTAGAGATGGACGTTTCGTTGTCGGAGATGCTGGCCGCTAGCTCAGCTAGTGTGGAGTCAATGTTCTACAAATGATCCTGAATGTCACTCACTTTAGTGTCTTTGAAGCCAATGTTTGAAAGAACAGTGTTGCGAAGATCGGACACTTCTGCCTCAAACTCTTTTATCTTGTCAATCAATGGTGACCAATTTCTCTTCACAGCCTTTGACAAGATAGGCTAGATGAATCGTGCAAGGTATACACGAAAACCCTTGAACTATGCTGGAGGAGTCTATGCCAAGACAGTCAAGGTGGAACCCTTTAGCACAACCGGAATAGGCAAGACAACATTTGATCATGACAGGAGAATTCGGAGGATGTTTACGTTCATGGTGACATTCTGGATAACAATATGTGCGCAGAACCACGGCACTGGATGGTGCTTTCTGAGAATTTCGAGGCATATTCTCGAGAGTGCTAGAAACAACTAGTTGGCAAGAAAACTGCACGAGGAACTGATGGCGAACAGGAACAGAACAGTTTGTTGGAAAAAGTCAAACTTGATGAAATTGCAATGGAAGAGATCAGATGTCAACTTGACGGACGATTGGCACACGCAAATGGAACAAGCGGAGAGCGTAAAAAATTGGGCTCCTGCTCCGTCGTTGCAGACTGATACCCTACTGATACTCTTCACCCTTTCCTCCTTACAGATAATGCAGTTGACGGTCGTGTATCCATCCCTCCTTTCACTTCAGTGGCGGATCCAGGCCGATGGGGGACAACCAACTCACCTCGTTGGGCATGGGCAGAATTTTTTGTCGATTTTTTAAGGAAAACACACAATTTTGCATCCAAAATGAATTAAAAATTTCAAATTTCTCGGTCCAGCCAGGGGTCCACTGACGGACTTCACCCTCAAGATTCAGTGCCAAGGGACGCTGCGCTCTGGAATCCTGGTGGGGTTTTCACTCATACCCCACACCGCCCACCGAAGTGACTGCCCCCTCTGTCATGTGGGAAGCTGGATCCATCACTACTTCACTTAGGTGGTCTACTGAGCTTCGAGTCACAGCAAACAGCGAGCAAAATCGAGTTAAATAAAGGCTTACGTCTTTGAATTCCAATTCATCAGTATCCCCATTGCCACTCTTTGAAGACTTTTGGGTTGGTGGGACCACTGGGACCAGTGGATGAGGATGAAATGTTGTCGTTGTTGTCAATGTCATCAGCAGGTGTCAAAATTGTCAAAAACAAAATTCAGCGGCCGAGCCAAATTCCAACATGGTCAAATAGTGCAGGTAAACCAGAATGCATGTACCCTGACGTGATTTCAGTGAAAAATGAAGAAGAAAAAAGGGGGGAGCGAAAAAAAATCCCTCTCTAAACCTACAACATGCTTAACTCAGATGGGGGGGGGGTAAGGTCAGCATAAACCTGGGCTGATCGGTGAAGCAACTACCCACCCACATCTGAATTAAAGTTCTCCAATTTCGCCCGAACAAATATTGAATTTTCCTCGGGAAAGTGGAGAACATCTTCTGGGAGGCAAAGCTGATTCAACAGAAAAATGCTGCGGTGGAAAAATGAATGCCTGTCAATGTTTTTCAACAGCGTAGGTGGAACAAATGACAGGAACTTGCTTGCCCTGGTGGGGTTGTTGTTCTGTGTGAGAATCCACGGCCCGTCACCCCATCCACCATGTTTTAGGATACAGTGCCTAAACATTGAGAGACTATGCAAAATTCTTCGCTTCTCAAGTGAATCCCAACCAAGGTCATTTAATAAGGACGTAGCACTTGCATCAAAGCAAAAGTTACCGGAAACAAATCTCGCGGCCCTTCTCTGCACAGCCTCAATTGCATCAACATAGCATTTTTGAAAAGGAGATCAAGATGTGGTAGAATACTCCAACAAAGACCTGACAGTAGATGTACAAAATAGTTTTAACTTTTCTTGAAGCATAGCTGTAGTTCCTAATAAGGAACTTCAGTTGGTTTGATGCTCTTTGCACAATATTTCTAATGTGTGGCACCCAACTCAATTCAGAATTAAATAGGAGTCCCAAATACTTGATAGTATCCGGCCTGTCCAGGGTACTAGGTCCTACCTTGTAATCGTACAAAGCAGGTGATCTGGAGGTTGAAAAGGACATGACAGACGTTTTCGAGGCATTTATACCCATGCAGTTGGTATTGCACCACTCCGAAATGGAGTCAAAATCAGTCTGCAGCGTGGTGAAGTCCTCCGCGGAAGACACAGCTCTATATATAACTATGTCATCCGCGAAAAGTCTGATACAAGACTTCACCGCAGAAGCAATGTCATTTATTTTGATAAGGAAAAGTAAGGGGCCGCACACAGACCCTTGTGGGATGCCACTTGTTACAGGGAGAATATCAGACATCTCCCCATTTAGTAAAACCCTAATAAAATGGCGATCAGTAACAAAATTTGAGATCCAAAGAACAAATTTTCAGGGATTCTCAGTGAAGCTAATTTCTTGAGAAGAATAGAGATAGAGACGCGATCAAAGGCTTTAGTCATATCTATAAATACAGCGTCAATTTGCATAGACTTCCCCAATGCCACTGAGATCTCATGGATAAAGCCAGTTAGCTGACTTTCACAAGAATATTTTGATCGAAAGCCATGTTGGCCATGGAAGAAAAAGTTTTGACCCTCAAGCAGGCGGTACAGGTAGCCAGCAACAATTTTCTCCGTCAACTTTGCACACGAGCTTATTAGGCTAATGGGCCTAAATGACTCTATAGACATTGCCAATCCTCCTTTTGGAAGAGGCTTAACTATGCTCTACTTCCAGTCGACCGGGATAAAGTTTGTGGCTAATGATAGAGAAAATAAAATCATCAGATATTTTGAAAACACATCCCCATGGTTCTTCAAAAATACCATAGGTATGTGGTCAATGAGGTCAAAAGAGGAGTTGTTACAGGATTTTATTGCATAAAGCACAGAGCCATCAGGCAACAAATCAGCATTCCTCATGAAATTTGAGGGGTGCTGATTGCGCGTTGATGCCAGATCAGGAACGGATGCAGCACTCATATTTTTACTAACTTTTGGTGCAAAGGAAGACGGATCATTTGCCCCTGCACCGCTGACCATGGTCACCGGTGCAGAGGTTTTGCTGCGATGAAATCTCCAAAATTGTTTTGTGGAGATTACATCATTCACAGCCAAGGCTTGAACAAATTTTCTCTCTTTGGAGTGCAGCTCCTGCTGACAAGTCCCGTAAGGCAGAAGCATACTGGGAAAGTAGGTAAGCCTGCCTCAGAAGAACATTGTTGGGAAAGCTGTTGGAGATGCAAATACTTTTTACGGAGGTCAGGCGTAAACCACTGTCACGGGATTGAGATATGTGGGGATCTTTCGAGGTAAATGATGAGAATGCTGATCTGGTTCCCAACGGTGTAAGCACTCTGACTTGCTCCAAGGATCCGAGTTCTTGGGCCAACGGCGTATGTCAATAACAAGATCAAAGTTCCCAGGAAACAAACGAAGAAGTTTATGAACAACTGGAGTCAGTGACCATAACAGTACAAGAAAACACACCAAACGATGATAAAGACGAGGAAACGTTGCTCTATCCAAGGGTTCCGAGGTCTGTCGCTTTATAGACCCCCACAAGAACGCGATCAGTTTCGCTGCGGAGTGATGCAGCGCAGATCGCCCGCCTGAAGACAAGTACTTTCGTAAAATCGGAGAAACCACTGACCGGTTCGGGGGTCCGCGAGCGACTGACTCCGAAATCTTCGGAAAGTGGCAAAGAAAACTTCTGTGGCCAAAAATGTGGAACGTGGTCAAAGGAAACGGGACAACATCAGCAGAAATTAGCAAACCAAAAATGACTGTGAATGAATGTGAATAAACACTAAAAATGACTGAAACTGTTGCGAAATCCTTAAAATGTCTGGTTTATATCCGACCGAGTGTCGCCTCTGCCAACCACAGAAAAGACACCCCGTGGCCGCCCCATGATGCCCCACCACAGAAAAATATTAAGAAATGAATGAAATAAGCAAAAATGAATTAATTTTGGCGAACCGAACGGAAGGGTATTGCGAAATCCTGAAAGACACATGGAACAAGAAAACTGCACAATTTGAGAAATTAAACGTGGACCAATAGAAGAAGAGAACGTACGAAATAATTTAGACTTGTGAAATGGACCCACTTGTGACAAATAAACTCTGTTCCAAATACAGGCATATAGTACGTTAACGATAAAGAAAGAATGAAAACCTCTGAATCTACCTCACCGTCCCTGTGACACCACAATGGGAAGGTGAAGCCGGAACAATTAATTACCCTTTTATTTGGGACAAATTTTTCAATCACAAAGCAGCACAGGGTTTTAAATTCGTCCCAAAGCTCATCTAAACTGCTACCAGCAACTCCAAAATCCAGCAGCGCAAAGGTCAGAAACCTGTCCACAACGTCTTTGCCGTAGGCATTAAAATTTAACCCTACGCCATCTGTAACTGGGGTGAAAGGTAAAGAAGGAGGGGAAGCACAGTCAACTGAAAAATCGGCGAAGATCATCAAATGGTCACTAAGACATGACAAGGGATGTATAGGCAAGACGCGTAGACTGTATTCATAAGGTAAGCCCAATCGCGTCGAAAAAATACTGTTTCCTGATTGGTCGCGTGATCGTGACGTAACTGAGCCATCGCAGCAGCGAAGACGGACGGGAGAGGAAAAGACAATGCCAGTGAACGGCGGGTCGCGTCGCGGTGCGCCAGCCACGGAAAGTAAAATTTCTCGTGAACCGATTCACGGATTTTGATCACACTTGTTGTGCTGGAAAGCTGAAAATTGGGCGATTTTAGATGTGTACAACAGTCCCGAACTTTTCGCTAGTAAAATCCCTAAAAAATTTGATGTTAAAAATTGTCCAAGTTAAGATGTGATAAAATTTTGGGATCCTGCCTCACCTTTTCAAAGATTGCGCGATTTTTTCCGTTGTAGCATGGTTTCGACCTGTGGAAGAGTTGTAGAGGAAGCTTTCAGCTTTCCAAAAATATCAAAATCATCGAATTTGAACATCATTTCACTATGACCAGTTACAAGTGTGACATGGCAGATTGTTTTATTGTTCTTGAGCGGGGAAGAGACCATGCCTCCCAAGAAATCCGCGGGAGTCGCGGCCTCTTCCCCGCTCAAAAGCAAAACAATGCTTCCATGTCGCGTTCATCTTCATAAAACAGTCAAATGGGGTCCAAATTCAATGATTTTGACCTTCATTTCGTCGAAAGCTAGCACACACAAACGTTCACCAGGAGTCATTGTCAGTGAGCGAGATTCCATGAGGGACAATACTTCGCTCTGAAGGCCAGGAAAACACTTTATGGATGAAGCCCAGCGCTTTAAGGTGGATATGCCAGGCAAAGGGAAATTGAATTTCTCTCGAAGATACCTGTAGGCCTTCCTGCTCACCAGGCGGAGAACCAGCGCTCGAGTTATGTCTTCACATTTCCACTTTGTTCTCGCCTTGCCTTTGACAATACAGTTTATTTGGCCACTGCTGAACATTGGCTTCAGAAGTCTCGTTAGCTCATTGCTTACGTCTGCCAGTTTCTTGCTCCCAACCGCTATCAATGCTTCAGTCAAGCTGGCGTTCTTTCGATTCAGTCGCATTCTATTCTCAACACCTCGAGGGATCGAACTTTATTATTTAACTGTGCCCTCAGTAAAAGTTTTCACATTTCAGTTTCACATTTTCTTCGTTGGGAGTGTTTCTCTCAAACACTGAATCACTGTTGCTCACTTCAGTTTCACTTCCACTTGCGTCGGCAACTTGACCTGCATCCGGTTCACAATCAGGCCCGGGTCGCTCGGGAGACCGGAAATGTGCATGTTTTTGAGGCTCGCCTTCACATTCCTTGTCTGGCAGCGCAAAGATTGGGATTTTTTGCGTGGGGAATCTCGACTGCAAGCTGGAGTCAAGTGAAGAGTTGGCACGACACCTTTCTTCAAAATGTGCCTCTGCGGCAAACCGAACAATTCCGATTGCAAGTCCCTTTGGAAATCTTCGGCAGCGAAGTGAGAACTGCAAATAAATGCCGAGTTCACATTGAATTTGTCTGCCCGCTTACAGTTGTGGATCCACTGTGCACGCACCTGCTTATCCGCAGGAAATCGATGAAAACTATAACTGTTTTCCCTCAATTTTGCTTCGTGTTCTTGCACAATGCAACGGCACAATTGCTCGACATTTCTCCGACTTGACGACAAGACAACGGACAATCACACTGAAGGACGACACATGCAATCCGCAAACTGAAACAAACAAAAATCAAGCACAACCAACCTACAGCTGATCGCATTTCCAATGCACGAGATAAAAACCACCCAAGAAGTACACAGCTCAACCGGTGCTTCCTTGCTCAACGCTCTCGCGAATCCGACACACGTCAGGCCCCAGGCGGTGGCTCTGTGACGTCATGATGCAGGGGTCTCCAAAATGTTTTTTAAATTTTGAAATCCGATCGGGCTTACCTTATAAATACGTCTACGCATCTTGTGTATTGGTATCCCGAAGTTCAGATTTTGGGCAGTGAAATATGGGAATTGTGGACCACCCCCATCAGGGATAAGGGGATCCCTTGGCCGGGTAATAAAATCGACCACTTGCTTTAGAGAAAGCCTATCGACTAGGTAGCCTTTGTAGCCCATCAGGGAGGAGCTCTGTATCCGAAGCTGGAGCATTGATATTGAAATCGCCCAATAGGAACACTGGCAGATTACAACCAGGATGGGCATGCATCAAAGGAAGAATGGAGTTCAGGATTTCAGAGGAAATCCCAATGAAGCAATCGAGGGAAAGATTAGGTGGTTTATACAGCATTATGATAATGGTTGGAGGAAATGATGATTCCAAAGCTGTTATGATTAATTCATAAACCCTGCTGCTGTGGATGAGCACCGGCCAGAGATAACGACGCACGCCAAGAAGGACACCCCCACCAAGCTTGGGCCAATCCCTGCGGAACACAGCATAACTGCTTGGGAGAATATCAACCTCGGAGCATGATTCATCCAGCCAGGTCTCAGCAACAGCAATACAGTCCAAATTGGCGGAATCAAAAATTGGATGAAGAGCCCGACGTTTGGGAAGCAAACTTCGGATATTGAGCAGCAATGTAGTCAATTTAAATCTTTATCGACTGAAAGAATTGTCGACCTCAGAAGAAGGTGTATGTGTCGGGGAGAAAAATGGCAAGCTTAAGCCCAAACCATGGGTTAAGCTAAAAAAAGAATTGATTGATTGCACTAATCCAGCAGCCACCTTGGCAGCACCACTTTGGAAAAATGTAATCCATCAGCGGAAATACTGGATTTCTGTAGACTCCTCAAATCGAGGAAATTCACATTGACAAGGTTCCGGCATTACATCAAGAGGGAATCATTCAGCTTCTCAATTTTTGCAGACAGCTCACGATTCCCCGGTCGAGGAGGAACAGAGCAAATGTTGATTGCTCCTGGCATATTGGGGTATGCCAGGCTCAGAATGGTATTGAGATCTCCAATCAAACGGGTGAACGCATGGAATGTGTCTGCCACTGAGTTGTGTTCCACATCCACTTCCCCAACCACCAGATTGATCAGAGCTCTCTGCTTTCCGGAGAGGCAGCCCAAACAATTCCTGAACTTTAAATATGCTCCAGGTATCGTGAGACCACCCTGCCACCGAGTATTTTATTTTATTTTTTAACTGGGGACGGAGTCCCCCCGTCGAAGAGTTCATTGCATTCACAGGACGTCAAAGTCTGGAGTCAGATAAAAAAGATAAAATCCAATGCCGAGGAAAGACGCACAATATATTCAGTGCATGTTAGCACCATGTCGAAATGAATCCATTCAGGATTATTCGTCAAAAATTGAACAGCCTAGGCCAAATGTGTCATTTCCAATATGGCAGATGGAGAGTGCCCAAAAATAGATTTAAGTGGGTACAGGCAATTTCAAGGAAATTGATTGTTGGCCATCAACCAGAAGTATCAAATGTGTGGCAGGCAAAAGAAAGTCGAAAACAAATAAAAAATAAGAAAAACAACCAAACCTGAAAATGAATGAAGATGTGCCCGAACATGGCAAAAGTGATTTGTTGTCATCCAGGTTGATAGATCATAGATGCCAACCAGAATAAAATTGTTCAGTAATTTGTGTCAAAAAGAAATTGTCCTAGAAGTAATTTCATGTAAAAAGAAGAAGAAAAGGGGGGAAGCAAATTAGAATTATGTCATGTCCATCTAAAATTTTTAAAAACATCAATTTCTTCTTTTCTGACACCCACCCCAAATTGGAAGGTACCTGCCTATCCATGACAAATATTCAACCTAGCCATTCAAAGTGTTTAGTTTGGCGCGAACTGTTGCGATGAAATGCTCCTCAGAAAAATGCAGCATATTTGGGGAAAGACACAGCTGGTTCCACAAAAAAAGGGTGCGATGGAAGAAACAATTTCTGTCTATGTTTTTAAATAAAATGGGAGGCACAAAAGATGAATATGTGCCTGCTCTGGTGGAGTGATTATTTGGACTGAAAACCCAGGGCCCAGCGCCCCAACCCCCGTGGTTCAGAACACAATGCCTAAAAACTGAAATGTCATGCAAAACCCTCCGCATCTCAAGCGAGTCCCAGCCAAGCTCATTTATGAGAGATGTGACACTTGTTGCATCAAAACGAAAATTGCCTGAGACAAATCTAGCTGCTCTCCTCTGCACAGTCTCAATTGCATTGATATAGCATATTTGGTAAGGTGCCCAAGAAGTGGTGGAGCACTCCAACAAAGACCGAACTGTTGAGAAGCATAATGATAGTTCCTGATGAGGAACTTCAACTGATTAGAAGCTTTTTTCACAATGTTTTGAATGTGAGGCACCCAACTTAATTCAGAATTGAAGGTCAACCCCAAGTATTTTACAGTTACGGGCCGAACCAAGACGGTTGTCCCCACTCTGTAATCATGCAGAGCAGGTGAACGAGAAGATGAAAAGGACATAACAGATGTTTTTGAGGCGTTTATATCCATGGAGTTTACATCACACCAATTTGCAACTGCATCGAGATCCAGCTGCAAAACTGCTGTGTCATCTATGGAAGACACCGGTCTGTAAACAACGATGTCATCGCCAAAGAGTCTAATACCAGACGATATTGCAGATGTCATGTCGTTAATGCAAATTAAATAGAGCAAGGGGCCACACACTGACCCCTGTGGGATACCACTTGTAACGGGGAAAACATCGGATGTTCTCCCGTTTACAAGAAGTTGAAAATGCCTATCGGTAATGAAGTTAGAGAGCCACAAGAACAAATTTTCAGGGATATTAAGACCAGCCAGTTTACTTCGTAGAATGGGAATACTGACCCTGTCAAAAGCCTAAACAAGGTCGATAAACACAGCATCAATTTGGACAGAGGTTCCAATGGCAACAGAGAGTTCATGAACAAAACCAGTCAGTTGGGTTTCACAAGAAAATTTTGATCTAAAGCCATGCTGGCCATGGAAAAAGAACTTCTGTTTCTCAAGAAGGCGATACAGATAGCCAGCAACGACTTTCTCCATCAACTTGGCAGAGGAGCTAATCAGACTAATTGGTCGAAAACTGTGAACAGACAGGGCTGTGACACCTTTTGGGAGGGGCTTAACAACACTGAGCTTCCAGTCTGGGGGTATATAATTTGAGGCTAATGACAAAGAAAATAAAACCAGCAAAAATTTTGATAATACATCACTATGGTTCTTCAACAGCACCATAGAGATGCCATCAATGAGATCAAATGAGGAGCTTTTGCAGGATTTAATTGCAGAAAGCAAATATCCAGGTGTTAGCACATCAGCATCCCTCAAGAAATTGTTGGGAGATTCGTCGCAGTTGAAACTCGGGAGAGCAGGAGCAGTACCGTACTCATGTGCTCCCGGACCTTCAATGCAAAGGACAGAGGAACATCCTCCCCATCTCTCTCAACAGGGACCACAGGCTCTGTTGAGATTTTGCTATGATGGAATCGCCAGAATTGTTTGGTGGAGATTACATCATTTATGGCCAGTCCACGGACAAATTTACGTTCAAGAGTGTACATCTCCCGCTGATGATCCCTTAGGGCAAGTGAGTATCGTGGGAGAAGACTTGAATCAGTGAAACAATTTCTGAATAATTTCTGCAGATGCAGATACCGTGATCGGAGACCTGCGGTGAACCACACAGGGAAGGAAAAGCCACCACATTTAATAGCCTGTTTCCTTGGAATAAATTTCTCAGTCACAAAACTGCATAATGATTTAAATTCAGCCCAGAGCTCATCCAGACTGAGAGCAGAATCTCCAAAATCCAACAAAGCAAAATTAAGAAATCTATCCACAGAAATCTTGTCATAAACTTTAAAATTGAAGCCCACCCGGTCCACCTCTGGAACAGATGGTAGTGAAGGTGGAGAAGCACAATCTACCAAAAATTCTGCAAAGATCATAATATAATGATCACTAAGACCTACCAATGGGTGGATTACCTGAAGCTCTGATTTTGGGCAATGAAATATAAGATCAATAGTAGACCCAACTGAATGAGGGAGTGGAGAGCCTCTCGGCCGTGTGATAAAATTAACTACCTGCTGCAGGGATAACCTGTCCACTATTCTCTGCAATCCATCAGGAAATATCTCAGACTCAGACTCTTGGGCTGGTACATGAACATTGAAGTCTCCAAGTAAAAATAAAGGGGGGTTGCAACCAGGGTGGATCTGCATCAACGGGGAAACAGCATTCAGAACCTCGGTGCAAATCCCAGTAAAACAATCCAAAGCTAAGCTAGGCGGCCTATACAACAAAATCAGAATAACAGGGGGAAAGGATGATTCCAAAGCAACTATAATCAACTCAAAAACTTTGCTGGCATGGATGAGCTTTGGCTTAAGGTGGTGTCTCACTCCAAGCAGGATACAAGTCGAGAGCGGTCCCTACGGAATACCTACCGCATAGCAGTTGGGAAGCAAATCCACCTCCGAACATGATTCATCCAGCCAGATCTTGGTCAGGGTTGGGCATAGGGGGGGGTAGGGGGGTTAACCCCCCCTGGCCTTCGGCCGAGGTTACCCCCCAGCCTTTTTCCGACAGTACCATCGGATTTCGGAAAAACGTGGGAAAAGAGTCCTGGTGTGTGCAGGACACACACCAGGACTTCAAAGGTAGCAACATTGTTTCTTTTGTACTTTCTGTTTTGATTCCCCTGCCAGAAAAAGGCTAGGGGGGGGGGGTAACCTCGGCCTTTGGCCGAGGTTACCCCCCCCTACCGCCCACCCTAGAATGTTGCTATTGAAGTCCTTCCTGGTGTATGCCCTGCACACACCAGGAAGGACTTCAATAGCAACATTCTGTCTCTTTTGTACCTACTTCCTTTTTGATTCCCCTGCCGGAAAAAGGCCAGGGGGGGTAACCTCGGCCTTTGGCTTTTTCCACAGCCTTTTTCCAGAAAACCACAGCCTTTTTCCAAGGGTACCTTTGGCCAAAGTCCTCGTGCGTCCTGCACACACCAGGAAGGACTTCAATTGCAACATTCTGTTTCTTTTGTAATTCCGGTTTTGATTCCCCTGCCGGAAAAAGGCTCGGGGGGGGGTAACCTCGATCTTCGGCTGATGTTTCCCCCTCCCTAGCCTTTTTCCGAGGGGACCCTTGGCCGAAGTCCCAATGTCCTGGTGTGTGCCCCGCACACACCAGGACTTCAATAGCAACATTCTGTTTCTTTTGTAGGTAGGTAGGTAGGTACTTTCTGTTTTGATTTACAGAAAATGGTAAAATGAAAAAAAACTCATCCAGAAAGTCGTGTTTGACAGTTATTTCCTTGCTCCATCTATTGCGACTGCAAACCCTCCAGGATAAGAAAAAAAGGACATGAAATGTCGTAAAATGGCATCTGAGGACCCCAAAATTTTTCGAAAAAGCTTCAGCTTTTGGGGGACGCTGTCCCCCAAACCCCCTGCCGGGGGCGCTCCCCCCTGGATCCCCCATACTGGGAGGGCTGCCGCCCCCCAGACCCCCTGCATTTTTCGGTGCCCTACCCCCTGTCATAGACCTCTTTACCCCCCTCTAAGGTACCCTACCTTGCCCATCCCTGGTCTCAGTCACAGCTATGCAGTCCAGATTGGGAGTGTCAAAAATAGGATGAAGAGCCTGATGTTTTGGAAGCAAGCTTCGCACATTGAGCAACAACACTGACAATCTGAACTGCAAGAGATTTGGAGCAGAATTGTGAACGTTTGGGTGGTTCAGTGAGTCAGAAGAGAAGCATAACTCCGAGTTAGGGGTTAAGCTAAAAAAGAATTGACGGATTCCAGCAGCCACTCTGGTGGCACCTGCTTCCGAATAATGCAATCCATCAATGGAAATACTTGAGGACTGAGCACTCCTCAAGTCCAGGAAGTTCACGTTAACAAGATTCCTGGAGTATGAGAGAAGTGAATTATTAAGTTTCGAAATTTTTGCAGAAAGCTCCCGGTTCCCAGGTCTGGGAGGGATTGAGCAGATATTGAAGTTCCTGGATAGGCCAGAACTAAGTGTGGCATTCAGATCACTGATCAATCTGGCGAAAGCGAGGAAGCAGTCGGCCACAGTGCCATGCTGCACATCCACCTCTCCAATTACCAGATTGACCAAAGCCCTACGTTTTCCATAGAGGCAGCCCAGACAATTCCGTATACCAACAGCAACTGCCAACCGATGTGAACGAAGGGTATAAACGCCTCAAATTCGAGTTTCCAATGGTGATGACAACATCACCACTGGACGCCTTGTCAGATGAAACCGGATCCCTTGCATCATGTTGTAACGGGAGATTGTTAGGATGTGCTAATAATTTGTTTCTTCTTTCTATTTCCATAGGTGGGTGGGGAGGGGAAACTATGTTTGTTTTAAAGGCGAGCTTGGTCTCCTTTTGAAGAGCCTCCTAGGCCCCGTATTGGCTGGGTCCGATTTGGGCCAAAAGAAAGGAGAGCCAGAGGTGGTTCCAGTTGGGCTCTGGTGGTGGAGCAAGAGGAGTGGGTCGCTGATATAAGGACTTGATGGTGGCGCCAGGAAGAAGGTAAAGATTGCTGAGCAGATCGTCAGACCCAGATCCGATGCTGCTGTTTCATTGGGAAAGTTTGTAGGGAAGATCCTCCTTGGACATTTCACTTGGCAAGTAGTGGGAGACGAGGTGGGAAATCAACATCCACATTGGTCAGTGGAGGTGGAGTATCACTTTGTGAACTGTGATGATTCAGACTGGGCAAGTGGCAGTGATAAGTCCGAGAAGCAGAAGTTGGACAGTGAAAGGGAGAAGCCAAAGGGTTGGCAGCTATTGAACTTGTGAAGAACTCAAAGGATCTTAAACCCATTGTTTATGAAACAAATACCCGGTCAAGCCCGGCGCCCGTACACCTTACGCGCTCAAAAACTGAACTGATATCCGACTGACGTAAGGTGTACGCGTGTTTAAAGCTGTGGCGATTTGCCGACTGCCGTACACCGTACGCGCGGGAATACCATGCATTCAAATGGGTTTATCGCCGCAAATGCGGCGAATCACGTCGGCTGAAATTTTCATAGTCTGAAAGAGGAATAAACAGCGATCCAGACGACGTTTATTGCACCAAAATCGGTCCAACCGTTTCAAATTGGCGCAATTTTCAAATTTCCCGGGTTTTTGTCTTGAGTTCCTGTTGAAGGCGCCTTTTTTCGCGATTGCACGACATCTGCCGGCCGCCGAAATTTGAATTTTCGAAAAGTTGAAAGACGCGCGATTTAGCAACGCTTATTTCACTCGATTTGCTGCATTCGTTTTGAAATGGCGTCGTGTTGAATTTCCTGTTTTTTTCCAGTTTTGCTCAATTTTGGTGCGGTTTTCAGTGGTTTGTGTGTTTTTGGCCAGTTTTTTTTGTGCAAAAGTGTTTTATTGGTTGAAAACATCAAAATATGAGTGATTTTATTGACACAAGCAGAAATCTGGCTTGGTTGGGCGGAAATGCATGCATTTCTGCTTTTTCCGTTTTTTGAAAATTCTTGCAAAAATTATTAATTCCGGCGGGAGCGACACTTTTTGGTGCCGAAAATTGCGGAATACCATTGCAAATGCCGAATTCGTAATTCCGGGCTTGAGGGGATACCCTAATTGATTGTTTGGTCGAACCATTGTATGATTAATTGATTGTTTACTGCTTGACACTAATTGATTGTTCTGCCAGTCGGCACATTATGGCGACCATGACAGGACATGCGTCAGAAGGGTTTAAAATGGAGAAGAGGGATGGGTTGGTAGGGTTCCGGTGGAGGTAAAGGATAAAGAGGGTATAGGTGAGGGATATTTTCCATGTGTACGTGCGACATGGAAAAGCTGGCAGGGAATGATCCCATTGGATATAGTGCCAGGTACAGATGCATCGAGAACAGTGATGAGAAGTGGTTTATTTAAAAGATATGGTGGATATGTAAGGAAGGAAAAAAAGGAGGTAGTGATAGTCGACGGTAGGAGAATCGACGATATTGGTTGTGCAGAGGTGGAATTAATATTTTGGGGAGGGAAATGGAAAGGGAGTTTTGGTAATACCGGATGTCAAGACTGCGGATATCATTTTGGGAAGGGATATAATGATGGCATTGGGAATGAATATGGAAAATTGGAGACAGGATAGATGTAGGGCTCAGGGTAGTGATGCAGAAGTTGAGGTTGGAGTTGGAGAACCGGAAATGATGAGGCAGCTAGAGTCAGATTTTGGGAAACGGGAAGCAGGTGATGGTGCGGTAGAAGTGGTGGAGCTTGAGGAAGAAGGCAGAAGCTTTGGAAAGTGAAGAGGGAATAGAGCTGGAGAACATAAAGGACAAAATGTCTTGGTTGTGGAGAAAGGTAGAGTATTTGGATTATTTGGAGGGGAGGGTTGGTTGGAAGGAGGAGTTGGAATTAATATTGAGTATAAGGCCATCCTTCATGTGTTGAAGGAAGAATTGAAGAAATAAAGGAAATGTTAGTGGAGTCAAGGAACAGGAGATGGTGGAACAAGGATGTCAAGGTGAAGGAAACAGTTGGGTAGGCGAGGGCAACCCTTAAAACTAGCCCGAAGGAGAAAGAGAAGTGGTGAAGAAGTGTAGTGAAAGCAGTTTGGAAAAGGAAGACTGCTCAGAGAAAAGGGAGTTAGAAATTTTGTTAAGGCTGGTGAAGTGAGTCGTTCATCAGAAATAGTTGGTTTGAGGATTCAGGGCTGGCAGAATTTATTGCAAGGATTTGCAAAAAGTGAGCTCAACTGTTCAAAGGGGAAGCATGCGGGACAAGAAAGTGTTGTTAAGATGCAAGGAGAGAAAGTGAGGATCAATGGTGGTGACAATGAGAGAGGGCAGTTTGTGGGACAAGGTCAGAGTGAGACAGAGGAATCGGAAGATGTCGGTGTCATGGAAGAGGAGGGAGATGCCCAACGACAAGAGAAGTTGTCAGAAGGGTTGGGACTTGGAGGTTGTCCTGGAGGTAGTGTTGTTGAGGTTACAGGTGGTAAACTGGAGTTGGTACAAGAGGAAGATAAGGTGGTGGTCAAGGAAGAAGATGAGGGAGGTGGAAGTGTGATTGCGCAGACACTGGGGAGAAAAGATATACATGGTGAAGGTTGGCGACAGAGGCACCAAGTGGAGAATGTGGTGTCGGGAGAGGAGTTAAGGAAACGGGTAGGCGGGGACACCTCAAGAAAACTGTCCCAGAACGAGAAGTTGCGTGTTGAGGTAGTGAGTGGTGGTTTAGATGGCAGCGGATGGATTAGTGGTGAAAGGTGGAGAAGTAAGAAGGAGCTGAGGAAAGGGCAACTGGTAAGTGTGGAGTCAGAGGAGAGTGATTCAAGGAGGAGGGAGAGAGTTAAGGAGGTGTCAGTGAAAAAGGTGGAAAGAGGGAGAGAGTTAAAGGTCCAAAAAGGTGTGGTGTCCGTGAGAAGAATGGTAGGAGGTTTGCAAGAAATGGTGGGAAAATGTAGAAGTTTGCATGAAGATGAAGGTGGCGGGAAGTGGGAAAATGGATGGCATTGGAAATTGGAGATTGGGAGCAAGGCCTATGGTAGTGGAGTTTTGGGGTTGGCTAGGAGATGGCCGAAACTGGGAATAGGATAAATTTCTAGTTGGGACTGTGGGATATGTCCTCACTTGTTGTGTTTTTTGGGTAGGCGAGGGCATCCCGTAAGAAAACTTGCCCGACAGTTTTTTTTTGAAGAAGAAGAAAATCCCATTGGGAGATCTTAAAAGGTCCCATTTTTGTGAGAGATGAGATTTTGTGATTTAGGATTTAAAAGTTTGTTTTGTATTTTGTGGAGTTTGTGTGATTTAAATTTGGAGAAGGTATGTACCTGTTGCAGAGAATTTAAAAGGGTTTTTTTAGTGGAGTTTCTTTAGTCAGTTGTTCCATAATTTTCCGAATTTCTGTGTGGATATGGTTTGGAAAGATGTTTTGCGGAGATTAAAAGATATAGACCCTATTTGAGGGAGGCAAGGGCAACCCAAAAGAAAACTCGCCCAAAGGGGATTAGTTGGAGGTTAGAAAGTTGCTGTCGATACTGTAATTTGTTTGATGCATTGAAAGTTTAAATTTGTGTTTTGTAAAACCTTGTTCAGTGAAAGAAGATTAATTGTAGAGGAGTTTATTCGATAAAATGATTTATTTTGATTGTGATATGATATTATTGTTTTGATAAAAAGTGCTAATTACCTACCTATTTGACTTAGGCCTATTTAATAAAATGTTTGCAAGGATTAATTGATTTGGAGTTAGTTGTTTGTATACTCACCGAGAAGTCCTAATTTCTGTGGAAAGTGGGTAATGCCCAGTTTATCCAACGATAGTTAACTTTAATCAATGGTTAAATGACACTTAACTATCGATTTTGGTTTTTCCATCGAAAGTTAAATTCGTTGCCATGGAAATTAACCAATCGATAGTTAAAGTTAACCATTAGTTAAATTTAACCTATGGTTAAGTTCTTCTGTTTATTGAACAGTAGTTAGAGCTTAACCTATGGTTAAAACCCAGTAATCAGTGGTTAACTTTAATCATCCCTTTTTCGCTGATTAGCCGTTGGGATGCTCTTATGTGTCGGCTGTGTAAAATGAGAACAAAACTGATGATCATTAATTTCATGTAAGACGACTCAAAATGCAGAATCGAGCAGACTTTTTGTCAACAATCAAAAAAATATTCGGTTTTTCTAGGGAAATGCGCTCTTGCCATATTCATCTCATCTAAAGGTGGTCTGCCTTTCCAAGATGGTGGGTAGGTACCTACTTGCGGTTTTGGCATTGGTCCTGTCGTGGTTCCCTTTTTCTGCCATTTTTCCATCGATAAACGTACCTAATATCACAACGCAAAAAGTTTGGACTTCAACTCTGCAACCTTTTTCTCTGAAAAGGTCAATCTGCGGGAAAGGTATAGTTTTTTTCCAGAAGGCCGTACACCTTTTCTTTCTCGAAAAGCAAAACATCCTTATTGTTCAATTTGCATCACGTCTGCAAATGGCTACCAAAAATCCCAATTATTTTGGCATCAAGGTGAGCGTTTTACAAATTTCACTCACTGGGGTGGATCAAATTGCGGATGGGATTTCTGAAGCTTTGATTCAAGATAAAAGGAAAGTGAAAAATACACAGTTCCGTTGCCATGGAAACCATTCGCTTTCTGATTTATGAAGTGCTGCTCAATTTTGCAGAAAATGACAGAATGAGGCCGCGCTGGCAGTCGCGGAGATTTTTATTTTGAAGGTATTTGGCCGTTTTTCTGACTTTTATCAGTGTCCAGCAAGCAACCGACGACCCAAATTATTGGCAAGGATGTTTCACAGGTACGTTTACAAGGTTGGAATTAAATGCAGCGTTCAAAGTAAATTCCATGGGTTGAATAAATTACGAGTTACGACACATGAAAATGCCAACTTTTTACGCAAATTCTTCGTGTTTCATCTGTTCCGAGTTGTGCTTTCTTCAATTGAAAGGATTGAAATGGACAGTGAATTGGGAATACAATGAAAAAATCGCAAAAGAGCCAAAACGCTGCGTAAAATGCAAACACTGCGTGCTCTGATCCGCACGACATGCACCTTTTCAACAACAGTGCCGACGCAGAAATCAGCGCAAATAATTGTTGCTAATTTGTTTTAAAATGCGTTTCCATGACAACAATGAGATAGAAAAACGCGAAGCCAATAAAAAAAAAACGCTTCGGAAAAGTTTTGGAACGCGGAAAAAAGGGTCTAGCAAGAAGCAAAAATAAATGTTGAGAAAAAGTGCGAATTTCGATAGTTAAAAATGGCCGCCAAATTTGTCAAAATTATGCTTAACCATAGGTTAACCTATGGTTAACTTGCTAATCAATGATTAGCTAACTATAGGTTAAAAAGTGTCAATAAACCAAAGTCGTTAACTAGAGTTTAACCATTAGTTAAATAACTAATCATTGATTAGCTAACCATAGGTTAACTAGAGTTTAACTATCGTTGGATAAACTGGGCATAAGAGTTGTGCTTTTGTGAGAAGTGAGTTAAAATTTGAGAGGTGTGTGAACAGATGAGACAGGGGGAACAAATTATTGGCACATCTTAAGGGAGGGGGTGTGTAACGGGAGATTGTTAGGATGTGCTAATAATTTGTTTCTTCTTTCTATTTCCATAGGTGGGTGGGGAGGGGAAACTATGTTTGTTTTAAAGGCGAGCTTGGTCTCCTTTTGAAGAGCCTCCTAGGCCCCGTATTGGCTGGGTCCGATTTGGGCCAAAAGAAAGGAGAGCCAGAGGTGGTTCCAGTTGGGCTCTGGTGGTGGAGCAAGAGCAGTGGGTGGCTGATATAAGGACTTGATGGTTGTGCCAGGAAGAAGGTAAAGATTGCTGAGCAGATCGTCAGACCCAGATCCGATGCTGCTGTCTCATTGGGAAAGTTTGTAGGGAAGATCCTCCTTGGACATTTCACTTGGCAAGTAGTGGGAGACGAGGTGGGAAATCAACATCCACATTGGTCAGTGGAGGTGGAGTATCACTTTGTGAACTGTGATGATTCAGACTGGGCAAGTGGCAGTGATAAGTCCAAGAAGCAGAAGTTGGACAGTGAAAGGGGAGAAGCCAAAGGGTTGGCAGCTATTGAACTTGAGAAGAACTCAAAGGATCTTAAACCCATTGTTTATGAAACAAATACCCTAATTGATTGTTTGGTCGAACCATTGTATGATTAATTGATTGTTTACTGCTTGACACTAATTGATTGTTCTTTAATTTTTGATTGTTAATTAAAAATAGGTTGTTTGATACAGATCTATTGGTGGAGAAGGGCAGTTTAGGTTGGGCCCTGTAGGTTTAAGGACTGATTGGTCAAGCTCAATTTGTGGAAATTGGCTTATTTCTGAAGTTCACCTGAAGTGAGAGAGGTTCAGCATCACGTGGAAGTTGGGGATTAAGGGGTAAGTCCTGCCAGTCGGCACACTGACTTATCACTGGATCACATGATCCAGCACAGTCACCACGGACGGAGCCACTCTGATCCTGTGTGCCAAGCACAGTCACCACGGACGGAGCCACTCTGATCCTGTGTGCCAGATACAGAATCACAGCCATTGCTCAGCTGGTTGTGTGAGCATTCCAAAAAAGGCTGAGGCTGTGGCTGTAAGCAATCAGGAGGAGCTGAGGATCCGGGCAACTGAATATTCAATCCAGAGAGGATAACTTCCAATTCAGTTATCCTTGCCCTCAGTTCTCTAATCTCCTCCGACTGCCCAGAAATCCTGCAACGAAAAGGCAAATTTCCTGCGTCAGAAAACGAACAGTCAAGATCGGATGCGGCAAAAGAAACCCAATCGCAATCATGACATCCATCACACTGAATCCACTGTGGCGCCGGATTGGATTTCATTTTCCTGGTCTTGTTGTTGCTGACGGCAGCTGTGCGTCTTGGATTTTTTGAGCGGGGAGAGGGGGACGGACCGGGATTGAGCTCAACATCGCCACAGCAAATGAGAATACAGCATAGGCATGCAGCCAGTTTCAATGGAACAGCCTGAGAAGGAATCCTAATCAAGTTGAAATGGAAGAGATGACCCACAAAGAGATCGGAATGTTTTGTTTTGTTTCTGGAGTGTGATTGAGGGGCTTGGTTGCAACTCTGTTACTCTTCGAACGCATCCGTACCCACGCTAAGTCCGCAGCCAGGGTTCGCCCAAATAGTTAAAATCAAGAAATAAATTAGAAGGGAAATAAAAACTGCCAAGCCAGGAGTGATCTTTTGATTTTGGGAAATTGTGCAGTCAAAAAAAGCGAGCCGCAATTCAATTTTTTCCGCACATTTCAAAAGACTCAAGACTCAAGTAAGGTTTACGGCTTCTTTTCGCCAGATCTTAAAAAGAAGAAACAACCGACACAAATGATAAAAACAAAACAAAAAGAACAACTTCCCTTCTTCCAAATCAGTCCACTCCAAGGGAACGATCCAGCCTCCTCCATTCCACCTGGTCAGTCCACACACACACTGCAGTGATGTCACAAATCCTTCATCATTGGCTCAGCATCAGATCAATCTAATCATCCTTTGGGCTAGGTTATCGTCATCACCTACACCTCCTTCATCCTTCATTCCATGTCATCTCCTGAGTTCATCAGACATCCGCTACCACAGTCCATCCAACTGCTCACCTTGACATTCGTTTATTATCTAAAACAGGAGAAGAAAAAAAAAGAAAGAGAAAAAAAGGATGAAGGAAGGAAGCAAAGCAACTTCAACAGAGGCAGCTTTTAAAAAGAATAAAAAGAAAAGAAATAAAAGATGACATAAAGAAATACAAGAAAGAAATGAGAGATGCAAGAAAGTGAATTAAATGAAATAGAGATGAGAACTTCCCCTTTCCAGTGCACAACAACGGGGGAATGGTTCGCCTTGTGTCAGTCACGCGGCGAGAGCGCTGTCCGGCATAAGCTCGGTTAACTAGCCCAGGGAGTCACGGAAGCCAAGTTATACCCATATTTAAGAAAGGTTCACGTGCTGATCCCTCTAATTACAGGCCCATTGCAGTATTATCTACCCTTAATAAGATAATAGAGAAGGTTATTTATAACCGTCTGAGAGGCTTTGTGGATAGCAATGGCATCATAAACCAGAAACAATTTGGGTTTGTGGCGACTAAATCCCCATCAATAGCTTTGTTTGATATTTATACGCATGTGTTGAGTAACAGAGAAATGGGCCAAACCACGGGTGTGTTATCTTTGGATCTTTCTAAGGCATTCGACTCTGTCGATCATTCAATCCTACTATGGAAGCTTAGAAGGTATGGCATTAGAGGATCTGCATTGGAACTATTTCGAAGTTACTTAACAGGAAGGCAACAGTTTGTTGAGTCAGCAGGCTGTCATTCTGCGTACCAGTCTGTTTCAGTTGGTGTCCCTCAGGGATCTGTGTTAGGCCCATTGTTGTTCATTCTTTACATAAATGACATTTTTCTGTTGCCGTTAGGTTCTAGAATTGTTGCATTTGCCGATGACATTACATTAATGTCTTCGCATGAGGATACTTCCTTGGCTCTGCAACAGTTATCATTGGATGCAAACAAAATAGCCGACTACCTCACTGCAAATAAGTTGTACCTAAATGTTACCAAAACAAATTTCTGTATATTTGAGCCTAATATGCGGAAATGCACTGATTCTAGGGATCATGCAATAACAATACAGGGAACAAAATTATTGCCATCACCAACCATGAAGCTACTTGGGGTAATATTCGATAAATCTCTTTCTTGGAACAATCACATTGAAAAACTTATTGGGCATTTAAATTATAACATTTATCTCTTTAAAAGGGTGCGGCATCTATTTACCGCGTCATTTACTCAGAACAGTTTACTATTCGTTGGTGCATAGTAAGCTGGTTTATGGTATGGAAGTATGGTCTGCAGTAAATGCCACTAACCTCGCTGCACTTTTCATGAAGCAAAAAATGTTGCTGAGAGTCATGGCCTTTCAGCCAAGAGATCTTCACCAATTTTTGATAGCTTCACTATAAGCTCAACTATCATACGATTGCTTGTCGTGCTGTTCTTTTAATTTTTAAGTTGCACCGAAAAATGTTGAGCATTGATAGTTTGCAACTAAAGACCCATTCAGTTGGAACCAGAGGCCTTGGTCTCATTAATTTTGAAGTTCCATTGTACCTATAGGTCTTCCCTCGGTAGGCAGTCCTCGTTTTTTCGAGGAATGGTACGTAGGTATATGGAATTCCCTCCCAGTTAGCATTAAGCTATCTGCAACTGTTCCATACTTTATGCATCAGGTTGCAAGACATTTAAGACAGAATACAAGTGAGCAAATGTGTGCATTACTCTTGAAGAGTATGTCTTGATTGTAACCTCAGCACCAAATTTGTTTGTACCTCTGTTTCCATTGAGAAAAGTCACCAAACCACCTGTATACCTGTCTTGTTCTTGAGGTGGTAAGGGCTACAAGTAGCATGCGCTACTTTCGCCTTCATATTGAGGATAAAAAACTCACTTCTTGTGTCTTAAATGTAGGTACATTGCCTTCCAGTCCAATAGGAAAGATAGAGATCTTGTATGTGCAATTTTTCTGTTGGAATCCAGGTAGGTAGGTGCCAGGTCAAGAGAGGTTTAGGTAGGTGCCTGTCCATTCACTAGGTAGGCCAAAATCGAAGCTATTTTTATTCCAATTCACTTGATTTTGAAGGTTCTATTGTAATGTTCACATTGTTTAGTTGTCTCTTTCCTTTTTTCTCTCCCAACCTTGCAATGGTCCATTTACTGCGACCTGCTTTTTATCTAGGGATCATATGTGCATAATGAATTATTTTTTGATATGTTGTGGTGTCATTTTTCATCAACTGCTGCGGAACAATTCTCATCATCTGATTGAAATCTGCTGTTCGTCATACAACTGTTACCAACATCACTCGATATTATGTCGGGCATTGGTCCTGCATGATCACTGGATGTGAGTCACATTATGGACTTTTGCAAGGTTGGTTGAGATCTTTATTTGTGTGAATTTCTTCTCTTGGAAAATTGTAAAATTTGGTCCAACAATTTGACACAATTATTGTTCATTCTCTTTTTGGAATAAAACAACCACCATAAAAAAAAGCACCAGCGGCATTCGCCAGCAGTACGCACACCACTCCCTCTTCCCAGCTGCGTGAAAAAGGTTTTGCACTGACCACGCACTGGGGGGCCACCAGCATGGGCCGCCGTCTCCGGGCAGGTTCCCGGCTTAGGTCTGGGCGTGGGTCCTCGACCCTTTCCCAAACCTCATGTATATCAACCCCGTGGCAATGCACCAGATCGGATCCGAAAAAAAATGATAAAGAAAAACAAAAATCTCCAACGGAAGTGACTAAAACGCTGAACCTGCTTGTCCTGCTTGTCCTGTTAGCAATGGCCAGATTAGGGTTAGGTCAGGGTTAGGTGAGGTTAGTTTAGGTTAGGAAAACCAAATCTAACAATAACCTAACCTATTTAACCATCACCAGTAGGACAAGCAGGTTTCCAGCAGGACAAGCAGGTTCAGCGTTTTAGTCACACCCATCTCCAACCACCCTCCATCCAAGGCAGCAGAAACCTTTCCCTTCCTCTTGACAAGATATTGCTTCGCATGTTCCACCCACCGGTCTGGTTCCTTCTCCCTCCCTGTTCCCAGTCGCTCACGAAAAATGTTCAAAAACGCGACCGAACGCGTCGATAAAAAAAAAATGAAGAGCAAGCTCTTCATTTTTGGGAAATACACCGCCATGTCCAAAACGGATTGAGATTCCAAGCAAAGTCAACATTTCTTGCATGTTTCCGAAATGAAACAAACCAAATAGGGATGTGCGAATCCTTTCGAATCCAAAAATCTCGAATCCGAATCTCTCTTTTTTCCAGAAGCTCGAATCCGAGCCGAATCCGAATCCCGGTGGGAAAATCGAACCCGAATCCGAATCCCAAAAAAAATCTCGAATCCGAATCCACTCGAATCCAAAAAGGCTCGAATCCGAATCCTTCTCGAATCCCAGAATAGGGGTAGATGCCAACAATACTTTTCTGCGGCGGTGTACAAATTTATTTGCACCATTTTCCACATTATTTTCAAATCATAATTATCAATGCAACTATTGAATGAAAAAATAATGTTTGAGTGGCAGTGTTATGAGATTCATGGGAGGTTTTCTGCGGTGCCAAGCTGAACATTTTTATCCCATTTTATGTAGGTACCATATTTCTAGGTACCTACTAGGTAGTAGGTAAGGTAGGTCCTGGTAGTAGGAGTGTACCGGATGGCAAAAAGGCCTCACGCACATTGCAAGTTACACAGCCATCACTTTGTGGCATCCCTCATTGCTGCTCCGTGTCACTGTTCAATAGAGATGTCAGAGCATGAACTGGCTTCAAATTCAGGTCTGACAGGCGACAGACAGGGCCACAGGGCTCTGCGATCAGTGGTTTTTTGCTTCGAATCCAATATCGTATAGAGGATGTAAAAAATTGAATTCGAATCGAATAGTAGGTAGCCTGCAAAACTCGAATACCAAAATATCGAATTCAGAAGGAAGTCGAACAATTTTCTGAAAATGACTGACGCAGGTGCCCGCCCACCTTCTTGTAACTCGATAAACCAATTACCTATCTATTCTGCTTTTCTCTATGTGGTTCCACACACACTGGAAATCCACGAACAGTAAAATCATTGTAGTCTCATCTGGAAATTAGGGTCCTTCTGAAACGTGGACATCGCGGAATCTGCGAACCGAGGCTGCAGTGCAAATCCAAACCCCCAAACCAAACCGCCCTAATCTAACCCAACCTTACCCTGTCAAACCTAACTCAACCCAACCTGACCAAACCTCACCTGCGGTTCCGCGGAATTCGCTTGTTTTGGGAACCGCCATATCTTCCATTGGTCCGCGTCCGCCTTTTAGTTCGTCCCTGGAAATTATAGAATAAAGTAGGTAGGTACCTACATAGTCATCTTTCTCTGGTAATCATGGAATAAAGCAGGTGGTACCTCCTACCTACCTCAAGTAACCATTTCCTCTTGTAATTAGTGTATAAAGAATCCATTTTACGTAGGGTGCTTTGCATTGCCTAAGTCTTTGGCCTGGTGTCATAGGCCATTTGGAACAATGCTGCATCCATTTTCTAAGAGAATATGAAAACCAACCAAATGGAGCAGCACAGGCTTAGATTTGAGCATCTGCTTTATTATGGGGAAACCTTTTATGCATTGACTCTTTGATCGGCCGGTGTCTGTAGTTGTCATTAGCCGGTGTCGGTCGCTGTCAGCAGCTTGTGTCGGTCACTGATTCAGAAGCCGGTGTCTGTAAGCAGCTTATTCAGCAGCCAGTGTCGGTCGATACCAATCAGCAGCCGATACAGTCGGTGTCAGCCACCGGTGTCGGTCTGTGTCAGCAGCCAGCCGATATTGGTCGGTCACTGATTCAGCAACGGGTGAAGGTCGCTGATTCAGCAGCCGATACGGACCGATTGAATCCGGTGAAGGTCGCTGATTCAGACGTAGGCGTCGGTCGCTGATTTACCTAACAGCCGGTGTCGGTCACTGATTCTGCAGCCAGTGTCAGTCACTGATTCAGTAGTTGGTGTAGGTCGCCGCTGCCAGCAGACAGTTTCGCTCATTGATGTCCGCAGCCGGTGTCGGTTACAGATGTCAACACTGAACATGTGTCGGTCTTTACCCAATGTCACTAGCGATGTCGGTCGCCAATTCAGCAGCCGTGTCGTTTGCTGGTTCAATGGCTGGTGTCAATAGCTGATTCGGCAGCCGGAGTCAGTAGGTATGCTGATTCAGCAGTCACTGCTGTTCGCAGAAGCAGATAGTGTCTCTCTCTCTCTGATATCAGCACAGCGGGCATCCTGTGGTGTCGGTCGCGGATGTCTGATTGTCTAATGACACTGTTCTGTTGGCCGCTGATGTCAGCAATCAGCAGCTGGTATCGGGACACTTTTCAAGAGCCAATGTTGGTCAACGATTCTGCATCCAGTGTCCGTTACTATTTCAGCAGCCGGTATTGGTGGCTGATTCAGCATATTTTTTTTTTGTTGGCCTTAGGTACTCATTATTTTCGAGGCCATTTTATTTTTATTTTTCATTTTCAATGAACATGAATTTTTGAAAGACACCACAAAATTTATCGAAATATTCCATCATTTGACAAATTTCAAAAAAAAAAACATTAAATTTCCATCAAATGCACAAAAAACTTACGGATGTGTTGGAAATCGCAGAAACCATGATGTGGTAGGTGCTCATCCATTGAAATTAACCGTTTGAAAGCAGGAACCATCAGAGATTTCAAAGAAAATCCATAAGCAGAATAATCATAGATTCACAATCACTCAAAAAAAAAAAAAAAATAAAATAAAAAAAAAATAGCACCATAAAAAACCACTTGAATTTGCTCTAAATAAAATGGTCATGTTGCGAGTGACAACACAACCGTAAGTTTTTAGGGAAGAGAAAAGAAAGACAAGAAATTAGTTATTGAATGGCAAGGGTAAACAAACAAAGCCATAGGTACATGTAAAAAGACGAAGAAACGCCTTAGAAGCCTGTCGGCTTCCCAATGTAGGGACATAAGAGTGATGGGAAGAGGAATACCCACTCATCTCATGGATTGTTTTTTACTCTTTTCCTAATGATACCAAGGCATGGGTATCATTCTTCTCGTAGGTTGGTAAGGTATTTTGGTCAAATATGTTGATACTCAAAAAATAATTGCTCAACGACAATTTTTCTTTTTAATTGATTTTTAAAGTGTACAAGATTTTGACATAGACGCATTTCCACAGGAAGCTTATTCCACAGCACCACACCAATCGATTGCAAAGAAAATTTCCCATGACTGTTACTATACCGGGCCCGCATTAACTGCATAGTGCCATAAGATCTCCTCTTGGGGACTGGCAGAGATATGTGGATCATATCTCTCTCTAGGGTGACCCGGGGTAATGATGAGACATTTTTCAAATCTTTGTGTTTTACTGTGGCCCCAAATCTCCTAGCAAAAAATGGTCTGGTGCAATTTATGCCACATTATCTTGTTTTCAACATATATTGTGCCTGGTTTTCTCTTGCCCTTGCATTTTACAAAAAAATTGAAAATATGTCTCATCATTACCCCATGCATTGGGGTAATGGAGAGACAGGCTTGGGGTAATTCTGAGACACCGGTATACACTTCAACCAAATGCATTTAACCCCTCACGCCCGAAATTACGAATTCGGCATTTGCAATGGTATTCCGCAATTTTCGGCACCAAAAAGTGTCGCTCCCGCCGGAATTAATAATTTTTGCAAGGATTTTCGAAAAATGGAAAAAGCAGAAATGCATGCATTTCCCGCCGAACCAAGCCAGATTTCTGCTCTGTGTCAATGAAATCACTCATATTTTGATGTTTTCAACCAATAAAAACACTTTTGCACAAAAAAACTGGCCAAAACACACACAAACCACTGAAAACCGCACCAAAATTGAGCAAAAACTGGAAAAAACTAAATTATTTCAACACGACGCCATTTAAAAACGAATGCATCAAATCGAGCGAAATAAGCGTCTGCTAAATCGCGCGTCTTTCAACTTTTCGAAAATTCAAATTTCGGCGGCCGGCAGATGTCGCGCGATCGCGAAAAAAAGGCGCCTTCAACAGGAACTCAAGACAAAAACCCGGGAAATTTGAAAATTGCGCCAATTTGAAACGGTTGGACCGATTTTGGTGGAATAAACGTCGTCTGGATCGCTGTTTATTCCTCTTTCCGACTTTGAAAATTTTAGCCGACGCGATTCGCCGCATTTGCGGCGATAAACCCATTTAATTGCATGGGAATTGAGCGCGTACGGCGTACGGCAGTCGGAAAATCGCAACAGCTTTATACGTGCGTACACCGTACGGCAATCGGAGC
Organism: Sinentomon sp. SZTP_YWyxl; assembly: GCA_030068105.1. Lineage (NCBI taxonomy): Eukaryota > Metazoa > Arthropoda > Protura > Sinentomata > Sinentomidae > Sinentomon > Sinentomon sp. SZTP_YWyxl. Next base: position 17,099 of record JASGXE010007332.1, on the reverse strand, counting down.
TGTCCGTAGCACTTTGTGGCGCGTATGGCGTACGGCAATCGGGCTTGACCGGTTAAAGGCAATTTCTTGAGGTTTTGGGGTAAATTGAGACGCTATACTGCTAAATTTGAGACTGCAAGTTTTTGCCACCGGAAGATTTTCTGTGGATGATTTTTTTAGGATGGACAAATGATACTTTTTAAAAATTAACGAAATCTCCCTATGATATCCAATGAAAATGCACTGCAAAATTAAATGTTTCCCACAGGAAAATTTGTGATTTCCATTTCTTTCTGCGACCCTTTGGGGATAACTTTGTTTCTGAATTCCTCTGTAAAAAATCACCGCTCATTTACCCCGTGTAAATATGTCCAAGTTACCCCAAAAAGGGTAATACCTAAAATAGCATACCGTCATACTTGGGCCTCGTGGGGTTACTTGGGCCACTTTATGCGGGTGATCTTAACCTCATGTTTAGTTGCATTTAGTGTTCCCTTACAAATCGCATGATGCTCAATTTTTGTTCCACATATGATAAGCTATTCACAGGCCAATTTTTTTCTTTCTGTAGATTCTTTGCAGCTTCTGTTGACTTGCTATTTTGGAAGACATATAAATTAAACGATTTTTGGACCATATCACAGCCTATTTGCATCAGACGTAAAAATTCCTACTGGCTCGAGATATTTCCTCCACAAAGAAGTTAAGGTATGTACTTTTATGTTTTATTATTTGATTGGAAAAGTTGCACTTGATATTGAAATAATTTTATATGGCCCAAGTAGCCCGCCCCATGAGGACAAGATGCGAAGTTTTTCTTTCTTCTGTTATTTCAAAGTTCAGGGCAATGTTAAAAAAGGTTAAATTAACATTCAACTTTTATTTCCAGGGTCAACAAGCGACTATGGTTTTTTACAAAATTTCCAATTGAGCTCTTTTCTACCTATTTTCAGATTCCTGCTTCCCATTCCTATCTTGAAATGGTCAGAAAATACAAGCGACGATCTACAAGTAAGCCATATTCAACTGTTGATCATCCAGAATTGCAGACAGCTCTTCAGGCAGTGCGGGAACGGCACTGTCTATAAATGAAGCTGCAAAAGTGTTCGGCATTCCAAGATCAACTTTGCAGAGACGGTTCAAAGAAAATGAAGGTCATGTGCGTCGACATCCTGGACATCCAACAACATTAGAACAGGAAGATGAACTGTTGTTGGTCGATAAACTGATCCTAATAGCTGAATGGGGTTTCCCCTTTTCTGCTCTAGATCTCAGATATCTAGTGAAGGCTGTTCTGGACAGGCAAGGGCGAACTGTCAAACACTTCCAAAACAATTTGCCAGGGCCTGATTTTGCAGCTTCATTCCTGAAACGACACAAGACTCTACTCTCTACACGATTAGCAAACAATCTAAGCCGTGCTCGGGCTGGTGTGAGTCGAGATGTTCTTAGTGAATATTTAGACAATCTGAAAACAGAAATCAAGGACATTCCTCCATCAAACATCTTCAACGCAGATGAATCATGCGCATCAGATGACCCTGGCCGAAAAAGACTGATATTTAAAAAAGGGCGGAAGTACGCTGACCGAGTTTTGCAGTCAAGCAAAACTGGTGTTAGCATTATGGCTTGCGGTTCAGCCGATGGAACGTTGCTGCCTTTGTATTCTGTGTACAGAGCGCAGTCGTTGGATAAATCTTGGATAGCAGGCGGTCTCAAAGGTTACCCCATGTGCTCCTCCAGATGCTGCAAGAGAGGTTTTGCCTTCAACAGCAGTGAACATGGGTGGTTTGATGCACGAATTTTCTTGGAATGGTTGGAATCAACGTTCATTCCACATGCAAAGCAGTTAGAAGGACCCAAGGTCCTGATTATCGACAATTTGTCTTCTCATTTCTCACCTGCAGCAATCGAACTCTGTCAGGACAACAATATAAGACTAGTTCCATTGCCCCCAAACTGCACACACCTCGCCCAGCCACTTGATGTGGCCACGTTTGCCCCTTTCAAAAAAGCCTGGAAAGCTGTTCTAACAGCAGAAAGAAAGAGTGACAAATCCGCTTCATTCAAAAAAGCTCACTTCCCACGTATGTTAAAAACCACTCTCCTTAACATTGGCGCCAAGATATCGGGATACCTCATCAATGGTTTTGCAAGCTGTGGAATCGTTCCTTTTGACAAACAGCGACTCTTGTCAAAAGTCCCTACAACACCAAATCCAAGCGCAGAAAGAGACATCTGATGCTCTTGTGAATATCCTTTCTCAAATGAGGTATGGGAACAACAACCAGAACCCCCAACCTAAACGTCAAAAAATTAAACGTACACCTGGAAAAAGCGTTCGTGTTGGAGATCTCTCTGACAACAGTGATATAGATGACCCTGATGCTGTTTCTGAAGGGAATGAAACGGACAATAACATTCCTATTGCAGGACCTTCTTCAGCAGGACCTTCACCAACAGAAAGTGAGACTCACCTTCTCTCGATTCAGCAAGTCTCTGATGTGATGGTAGGAGATTTCGTGATTGTGCTGTTTTCTGGCAAGTGGTGGCTAGCCAGAGTCGAGGATGTTGACGACGATGAAGATGAAGTCAACGTCACCTTTTTCCATCCTGCCGGTGCCCAAGACTCTTACAAGATCCAAGACAATGATGTATCTTGGTTATCCCTTTCAGACATCATTGGAAAATGTTTTGATGCACCAACAGTGATTCCCCATATACGTGATGTCCGGGTGTCCATTTCCAATGAACTAAAACAGGCTGCTGCACTTGCAATTGGAAAAAAATTGGGACTGTAACTTTCTCAAAGTAAGGTGCATACCTACCTGCCGTAGACCATCATGATTTTTCTCCACTTTACAGTTTTTGTTGCAAACCAAGGATTTGTCTCCAGTTTCCAATACATGCAATGCCATTCAGTCCCTGTCTCACATTGTGTGGTGCACCCCGGGGCTATTTGGGCCACCAGTTTTTATTTTTTTAAAACACTGTTAGTGGCCCAAGAAGCCCCTCAGAGGGGCTACTCGAACCATCCGCATGTGTTACAATGGAAAAACATGACATGGCCCAAGTAGCCCCTTCACGGGGCTACTTGGGCCACCCAGGTTTTTTTTAAAAAAAAAGTGCTCCCCCCTTCATGGAGGAGTCTGAAGTTGTCAGAGGGCAGAGAGGGGCCCCACGTCCAACTTCTAAGATCTTAGTATGGGTCATTCTCCAACGCATATTTTTGGACATTGTGCTGCAGTGTGGCAAAGTGGCCCAAGTAGCCCCGTTTGACGGTATAAATTATCAACCATGCTTATCACAACTCTGGACTTGTTCCAATTTTTGAAGAACGAGACATTGGAGGCCCAAAAAGGGATCACTTAGGTGTTGTAAGCATAGGCAACTTTGATCTATCATTGCACTTCCAGTTATGATGAATTAGTCGTTGAGTCAAAATCTTCTTAATCACAGAAAATTGTAAGAATCATGTGGCCTAGGTACCAACCTCTCAAAAATTATTCTACCTTACCTAATGATGTTTCTATCTCAAAATTATTGACAGTTTGGAACCTAATTTTAGCAAAAAGGAGGAAAAATGGCAAATTTTTAAAATAGGTGGGCCTAATTGAGCTTTTGAAAAATAGGCCAGAAGGCCGAAGATAACAAGAATACGAGTTCAAATTGACACACGTTGCAAATAGACAAATTTTCATGCCATAGGCTGTGCCAAATACAGGTAGACAATGGGCTAGGCCCTAAAAACGTTATCAATTACAAAAAATTAGTGTGGGTAGTTGGCAATGTAGGGACTAAGTCTCATACGAAGGGTGTAGGCCTACCTCGGAAATAATGTGTCTAGGTAGGCTTGAAGCAGTAGACCTTTGTCGTGACTCCTATAGGTAGCCTACTCATTAAGTTTGTTAAAACAAATATGAAACTCAGACGTTTGGGGAAAGAACGGCAAAAATTAACTCTGGGTGCGCAGATGGCCTTCTTTGTCAATGGCATGCTTTTAATGGAAAACACATGCCCTATTGAGCTCAGTTGGTAAAATAAATCCATTCCAGCTGCACCGGTCCAATATTTCACCACAAGAATACTAGCGTTAGGCCTAGGCCCATGGTTATTAAAATGAGGAGGTACCTACCTGGGATGGGAAGGCATTTGTTATGTTTCAATGGTTTGCCCGTCTTGTGTATTTTGTCATGCATCCTTTAAGAGGTCTGAGGAGTTTTTTTTTTTTTTTGGTTCTAACTTCTAACTGAAACAATAAGGCCTAATTGCTGCTTTCCTGTGAAAAATAATTCCAATTGTACCTAGCGGGTTCAAATTCAACTTCGGCTGGTATTGTAGGTCTAGGTAGATTAGCAGTGATGTCAGAAATTCTAGGCCTAAAGCGAAAAATGTGATGTCACCAATTTGAGAGGTTGGGATCTGCCGGAGAATTGCGGATAGGTTGGTGGCTTTCCTTCTTTTTTTTTTGTTCTATCCTATACCTAGCTATACCTATTGTTGGGAATTGCTGTACCTATGGTTGAGGCAGGCCTTAATCTTTTTGTTCTCCTTGCTATGCTGGGATATTAGGTAGAATTAGGTAGGTAGGTAGGCCTACAAGGGTCGGTCAACTTCCGATGAGAATTGCCCAGAAAAATTTATCCAATCTGAATGAAACTTTATAGGTACAGCTGCACTTTGATCTTTTTTGGGAATGCTGGCTAATTTTGAAGAGCGTACGCTTTTAAATGCCACTTTGGCAGGCAGGAGACCTTGTGATGGAGCCATCTGGGATTTTGGTGTTTTTTGGACATTGCACAGTCACGCAATTTCCCACTGTGAAATGTGCAAAAGTCATTCATATTCATTTGTGCATGGCCATGTGCACCATTGTGATAGACTGTCAGTTTACAGCTGAACCATGAAATTTGGGTGCAGAGAAGTTGATCTCACCATCAAAACAAAGCGGAAATCTGTTTGTGAGAGATGAGTAGTTGCAAAAACCAATGGAAACACGGTTTCTAGCCCAAGTTGAGGATTACCACCTTCAGAGCTTTTAGAACAGCCCGAGGAAATGAAATCCTTCAAATTCAGCCAGCCTTCCAAAAAAAGACCACAGAAGACTGTATAAAGTTTCATTCAGATTGGATAACGTTAACTGGGCAATTCTCATCGGAAGTTGACCGACCCTCGTAAGTCTGCAAACATTTTACTTTGGTAGGTAGACCAGGAAATGAAATAGGATAATGTGGCTGTGCCCACTCAAAAATAGGCCTACGTAGGTAGTCTTAGGCCAAGGAAGGGAATTGGTCTCAAGTGCCTGGGTCACCATTGTGACCAGTGTTTTGCTTGACTTTATAGGCACCTAGACGACATAGCCTACCATGAAGCTGACATGAAGATGAAAAGGATTAGGATTACCAGATAAAAAAAAAACCTTGACCCTGACCATCTAGGCCTATACCTGTTCCATCAAAACATTTTGCGAGACCAAGGGTTCTCTTTTTTGCAAGAGAAAGTAGTTGCTTTTACCTGTTTCGTCAAGGTCCCAAATGTGATTCGGCTTATCATGTAGGCCCAAGGCATCCACCTGAGCTTCTAGCAGATCGTAAATCCATAGGTATATAATAAATGGATTACATGTTACGATTTTGCAACTGATTATGATGGTTTGAGTGGATTAAAAACATTAGGTATCTACCTGACTAATGCCTGCCAGGTGTTTTTTATCGACACGTATTTAGACCTGTCTGTTGTGGTTAAAACACACTCAAGCAACGCATGGGGTATTTGTGAGATACTCCGAAAGGTGTCTCAAAAATACCCCATTCTCGGGGTATTTTGAGACACCAATTTTTTCATAAAACCAAGTAATGTGGACTAAATTTCTTTTAGGGACACCAGATTTGCACATTCAACATTCGTAACATGCATTCATATTGTTGGTCTTCAAAATTTTAAGGTATAAATTTCAAAAGTTCCCAAAACATCCATCAGATTTAAAAAGGGTGCATTTCCGAGGAACGTTGTTTTGATGAAGTGAAATGGAAATTGTCTTTGCCCTTTCAAAGTTTATGGAACATTATTTCTTTGCATTAATGTTCAGCAGCTGTGTGCCAAGTCATAGTTTCTCAAAATTTTCATTTCTATTCCTGGAAAAGGGGTGTCTCATGGTTACCCCGAAAAAGTGCATGTCTCATCATTACCCCGGGTCACCCTATATTTTATGGTTTAAAACCAAAGAAAACACAACCATTGGTGTAAATACACTTGTGTACACAGACTAAGATTTGAAAGTAAATAATTTGGTAAATATTTCGCAAACCCAAAGTTTGAAATAGCAACTTTGTGGGAGCCATATAATTGGATCTCGTGATTATCCTTAGAGCCTTTTTCTGAACGATGTACACTGGCTTTATGACCTTATCAAATGACGATCCCTAGATCATAGCACAGTACCGGAGAGTCCGGAGATGGGATTCAAAATAAGCACGATATAATTATAAAAGGGAGAATAAGGGAAGAAAACGAGAACCGGTTTTCAACAAAAAAATCCCAATGTTTAACTTCGCAATCAAGCACTTCATATTCGGCAGCCATGAAAGATTAGTGTCAAAGACCATTCCCAGCACCTTTATGGAATTTTCAAAATTAAAACATGAACTACCGATACGAAGGGCTTGAGGTGCTGTATGTTGTTACGACCCCGAAAATATAAGCATTTGGATTTTACAGCATTGACTCTGAGCTTGTTTGAAACACACCAAAGCAGATCATTTAATGTATTTCTTGCGAGAGCCAACAACGCAGGCTGATCAAAATCGGACAATACAATTGAAATATCATCAGCGTATGCAACAGGAAAAACTGATTTGGGCAATGCAAAAAATAAATCATTGATATAAATTACAAACAGCTGTGTTGGTGGTAGTGTTCGAAAATTACCGGGAATTTATTTTCGAGGGAATATTCCGGGAATATTCCTTTTTCGGGAATTTTGGGAACAAACGAAAATTCCCGGGAATTTTGGGAATATTCCCGGGAATATTCCCTCATTGGGAATTTTGGGAATATTCCCAGGAATTTTGGGAATATTCCCGGGAATTTTGGGAATATTCCCGGGAATTTTGGGAATATTCCTGGGAATTTTGGGAATATTCCCGGGAATTTTTGGATCATTACCAGGAATTTTGGGAATATTCCTTGTAAAATTCAAATTTTGAAAATTATTTTGAAAATTTATCACATTTTGCCAGTTTCGATATGAGTAATTTCGCCATTATCGCCAGAGCAGATACAGGCTGGTGGGAAAATGCAAAATGCACAAAAGCAGCAAAATGTTGATAATTAATGTGGTTGTTAAAGTCACCCGGGCTGTGAATTCTGTGGTACCTTTTTCATTTTCTCGGGTAATTACGATGCAGAAGGGTGAATCTAGGGCGGCGTATTTTCAGAGTAAATTTTGGGGGATTTTTAAACCTGGTTATTCCTGGCCTGTTTTCGAATGGCTTATTTAAATTCCAATTTTGCTTTCTTTCGAACAAATTTTCTATTTGAAAAATCATACTACACATTTAGGTACCTACCTACTTAGCAGAATTCGTTCAACAGTGAGCAGTTTTGATCCTTTAGAATCATCGTGTGGGGCTGCTCCCGACTCAGAGACTTGTTGGTAAAAATTTATAAACATCTGCTCCTTCTTCTTGACGAGCATGATGGCATGATCAAGAGTTCGCGACTGCAGACTTATGTCCGGTTTTGGAGGCTTTTACTGACGAAATCTTGTGTTGAAATTGCCTGCCGACTGCTCGTGTTGGAACTGCGTGGGCAGACTGGGTCTAACCTGCACACCAAAAGATACAAAAAAGTTGTACCAAAACGCTTTAGGCCAACAAATAGAATTTGTTCCAATTTTTCGTTTTTTTTTTCTTCAAAGTGACAAAAAGATCATGTTTTAATTTCCAAATTTGCATATAGAATGTAGAATTTTCATGTAGGATACCTGGTGCTGCAAAGATGTGTAGGTATTGCATAATGTTCAACAGTCATAAAGAAGTAGATGGAAGTTGGTTTTTTTACTCTTGGGGTAGGTAATCTAGGGTAAAAATTCACCAGATTTATGGCAAATGCATAGTTACACATTCACAACCTTGGGTTGAAGGTAGACAAGCAAAAGGAGCAAAACGGCTCAATGGGGAGAGCAAGCCCACAAGAATTAAATTTTAGGAGAGCAGCCATCCTCAACCCTTCATAGCAGTAAATGCACTTATCAAATCCAACCCCTTATACCGTGTTTACATCTGAATTTTTAATGATCATTAAAAGGAAGCTCATTAATCGAAACGGTCGATTAATGATCATTTATTTTGACCCGTTTACATTTGCATTTTAGCCAAACATCATTAGTCCTTGAATGGCCAGCAACATTTCAGCAGCATGATTTGTCGAATTTGCGCTTCTGTACGTTCAAAAGTGCTCAAGCGACCGCAAACCCACGAAACGTTTTGAACATCATTAAAAATAAATTATATTCGGAACATAATTAAAATAAATTATCTTCCTGATGACGTTCCCTTCATGATCATAATTTTAGGCATTCACGTCTAAAATTAATGACAAAAACTGAAAAAAAAATTATGTTCCGGAACGTCATTTATCGAAAAAATTGAAAAAAAGCGTTTACACTTGTGATTTTGATGATCATTAACTTTTTAATGACAATTAAAAAACAGATGTAAACAGGGTATTAGGTACCCCTTATCAAAGTCCAACCCCTTAGGTATCCCTTTGTGCCGACTGGCAGGACTTACCCCTCTCAGTTAACTCCAACTTCTTCGTCTGGACTGTCCTTGTCGACAAATCCCCACCAAAGCTTTCAAGAACAAAGTAGCAGATCACCCCTATCCCTATAAATGGGTATTTATTGCACTACTCTTTCCAGTTCTCCAAATTCAAGGCCTATGGGCTTATACCCACCTGAGACAACCTAAATTTATTCAAATAATGGTAAGAAACAATAAAAGAGAATTAATGAGAATCAATCAGTTTACATTTTAGGATAGGTATATCTTTCACCGGATGAACAAGCACTTACACAAATCATTGTTATCAAATTTACCAATTGGGAAAACTCCCGGACGGGAACAAACAAACTCCCTTTGGAGAGTCCACTTCTCGGCCCTTCACTGTCACTTCCCTCCCTCTTCCAGTCTTTAGATACCTTCTCTGCTTCACTGTGATTGTTCTTTCTCAGGAATCATTTGGTCTACTTGGGACCAAATTCTCGTCAATGTCCTCCCACCTTTAACAGCTTCAAACCTCCCTCCTGGGACTTCTTGATCACTACTGTAAATGGACTTGATTCTCAACCAAAACATCACACTGGAAAGTTCAGTTAAAATTCAGTCGTCTCGTCTCTTCTTTCTGTTGTAATATCGGGCATCTCACAAGCCCCGTATCACCAACATTGTCAATTGAAACATGGCTTTGATCAATAGAGTAGCCACCTCCTCTATCCCGACTTTCTTTCTTGGGTTACCAGGGATAACCATTTCCCCTCTGAAGCGTCCCAAATTAGCCAATTCATCAAACCTGTTTCTTTCCCCACCCCCCCTCCTAGGGGAATAGAAAGAAGAAAACAAATTATTGGCACATCCCTAACCTACCGTTACACCTTTTATGTCCAACGCTGGCCGCTCTGGAGACAAAGAGTCTAAAGCAGATGAGAAAACCAAAACGAGACTTGGACTAGCGATTACCTAGGTGCCTAATGTGAAATATTCAAATGTAAGAATTTTGCTAGAAATTTTGAATGAAAATTCCCAGGAATTTTGGAATATTCCCGGGAATTTTGGGAATATTCCCGGGAATTTTCCCTTCGAAACCTTTCAAAGTCAAAAACAGTCAGAAAAATCAATATGAGACTGGAAATATTCCCGGGAATTTTCATTGAAAATTCCCGGGAATTTTGGAAATATTCCCGGGAATATTCCCTCGGGAACTTTCCCAGAGGGGCGGGAATATTCCCGGGAATTTTGGGAATGTTCCCGGGAATATTCCCTCACTCCGAACACTAGTTGGTGGTTACTGTGTTGGTCGTTGTTTGTTACGGGACGAACTGAAATGTGGACGCGGACCAATGGGAGATATGGCGATTCGCGAAACTGCAGGTTAGGTTAGGTTAGATTGAGTCAGGTTTGACAATTAGGTTTGGTTAGGTTGGGTTAGATTAGATTAGGGCAGCTTGGTTTGGAAGTTTGGGGGTTTGGATTCGCACTGCAGCCTCAGCTCGCAGATTCCGCGATTTCCGCGTTTCAGAAGGACCCGTTTGTTACCAGCAGACGGTGTCTGCACCTGATGACAGCATTTGTCGGTCGCTAATGTCACGTCGTCAATGTAATGCAGATTTAAAAGATTACGAGTCGAAATTGGAAGTCACCTCTTGTTTTTTGAAAACTTTAAACAGAGAACACTCTCCTCTTGTCTGACGAAAGCAGTGTGTTAAAAGTCAAATCCACCAGATCCTTTTGGTATTGGTACCCACGTTTTGTGCGTAATGCTTGCTCATCCAAACTATTCATTGGATAAGCAAGCATTCCCAATAATGTCAAGCAAGCATTCCCAAAACTACAATTATTTCCCAGAATAAGTTGTTTACGGCAGGATAGGTAGGTACCTATCTTTCCTTTGACAACTCGGGTTTTGGCTGTTGACATCTTTCTTGTGGCTGGACGAATACGCAGCCACCAGAAAGATATCAACAACGAAAACCCAAGTTGTCAAAGGAAAGATATCCCGTTGGAAACTATTTTTTCTGTGAAATTAACAAGGCTAGATGTGTGTGTGTGTTGAGGTGTTGCCAAACTGTGGTTGCTGGATTGCGGCGTTTAAAGGGGGTATCATCTGCGGACTCAAGCGAAATATGCGAGTTAATGGCGGACCGCGGTGCGGTGCCCGCAGGGGGTTGGATGTTTCCTGAACAAACCTGCGGATTTTGATGAGAATCAAATGAGTATAAATGTCGCAAAGACATCTGTTATGTCATTTGCTTCATCTACACATCCCTCCATCTCAGATTATTTCATTGGTCCCTCTGTGTTGTTTCGCCCAGACAATATCAAATACCTTGGCATTCATTTCAATCCTGCCCTGAACTGGGGATCTCATATAAGTAAGTCAGATGGTAAAACGGGCATCAAATCAACTGAAATTTCTTATCCGACACTATTCCCACGCCTCCAGAAAGGTAAAGGAAATACTCTACTTCTCATTGGTTCGCTCCATCTTAGAATATTCAACAACGACCTGGGATCCTCATCTTCAGTGCCACATTGATGCGCTTGAAGCTGTCCAGCGCAGGGCAGTGAGGTTTGTTTCTGAGTACTTCCCCTTTCACTCCAGTGTGACATTGCTAACAGAAGAGCTGGGCTGGGAATCCCTTGCTATGAGGAGAAAGCTCAGGGGTGTTTCAATTTTTCGAAAATGTGTCCGTGGTGAGGGAGGATGGGCAGGATGCTGTTGCACCCTGGTCAAAAACACAGGGTCGACGAGGGCCAGTGACCTCGTTTCATTTGTCCCACCTTCCCTTTCCAAAAATGTCTCTAGGTTTTCCTTCCTAAACAACTACATGTTTCTCTGGAACAAATTTGGCATTTCTCATGACATGCTAAACCTATCAGAGGCCAGTTTTTTATCTGTCATTAAGCCAAAACTCAGTTTATCGCCCTAGTAGGTACGTACCTAATAGGTAGTAGGTAGGCCTAGGTAGGTATATAGGTTTCTTTGATCATGCCCCCATTTCGCTTCCTTGGAGATATTATGCTTATTGTGCCTTTTCCTTTTTTTCCATGTTTTTCCATGTTTTCATGCACTAAAAATTGAGGTACCTACCTTCCTACCGAAATTGATATATTTGTGACCAAATTTATTTCTTGTTGTTGTGTTATCTGTTCATCCGAGCCTGCTGTCAAACTGTCACCATCTGGAAAATGCCATGCTGGAATCCTCACGTCGCCTGACCTGGTTCGTGTTCTCTTATTTTTATTTTTCTGGCGACATTTCTTGACAATACCCACCATGGGTTTCTAAAACTGTACCGCAATCTCTCTGCACCGATGGTTTGCACTTGAAACATGTTTTCTTTTTTTTGCCGATCGCGACGGCATCTTATCTAAACACAAAAAGAAACATGCTGCCTCGGTGAAAGAACACGACGACTTGATTGTTGTCGTGGTAATTGCCGAGGCAAAAAAATGATGCATGTCTGACCGGGTTTTACCACGTCCAATGGCTTTTACTGCCTGTGGCCCCCAACATAGTAAAAAAAGAGGTGGTTGCATGTGGTGCGGGGCTGAAGGGTGAGCGCTTCCACACATTTATGGTGGTCCCAACCTTTCGTCGGGTAACACTCCTAAATTATTCGAGTAACAGGGGTGCTCAAGTTTCGATGTTGTGAATTCCGGGTTCCTGCCAGGTATTTTCGGGGATTGTGCAGTTTTTTCCGTTGCAACGTGGTTGCCACCTGCGGAAGAGTTGTGGAGGAGGCCTTCTAGTTTTCAAGAATGCCAAGGTCGTTCAATTTGAGCACCATTTGGCAGTTTTGTGAACGGAGCCAGCGTCGTTTTGTCTTTGAGCGGGGAGGAGGCCGCGGCTCCCAGGGATTTCAAGGGAGTCGCGGCCTCTTCCCCGCTTGGGGACGGGGCGATGCTGCCATGTCGCGCTGGCTCTGTTCACGGAGTTGCCAAGTGGTGTTCAGGTTCAGCGATTTTGGTATTTTTGGAGGCTGGAGGGCTTCCTCTACAACTCTTCCGCGGGTGGTGGCCATGTTGTGGCGGAGGAGGTTGCACAATCTTTGAGAATGCCTGGCAGGAGCCCGGAATTTTGTAGCACCGAAATTTGAGCACTTTTGTTTCTCGAATGCTTTGACAGTTTTGTCCAACGATTGGTTGGGATCATTGTACATGTGTGGAGGCGCTCGTTTTTCAGCTTTGCACCATACGCAACCACTTCAAGGTCCGTTGGTTTGTTCAGGAAGTATTTGGCTTTCTGTGGGCGTCGCCCCGCGGTCCGCCATTCACTCGCATGTCTTCCTTCAAACGTTGTGGATGAACTGTTGACGTGAGCACCGCTCTACCGGCAGGCAACAGCGAATGATGACGCAACAATGCAATTTTCTCGCAGAGGAGACACTGTCTTGCTCCATTCGTCCTGCGTAACCTATGCAAAGCGCCGAACCTATCCCAACCGACTACCCACCCTCCAGAGAAATAAGGCATACCCTGTACCATATGCTGGTGCCAAAGCGGGGACACAATTGCACGGTTAAGGGTACAGCTTTTTTCTGAAAATGTTTCCCTGTTGCCGTGCAATTGTGTCCCCCCCCCCCGTATAAATGACTTAACCCAAAAATATTCCAAACACAGTTGCAGATATTTTAATGGCACAGCCCTGCATTTTGATATTTATATTGTGTGTTTTCACTTTTCATTATGATACGACCTTTTTTTTTATAAAAAAAACACGTAACTTCGGAGCTGATTCAAGTGTACCATTTTTGAATCGTTGATGCCAATATTTCTTATAGTACCTTATTGTTTTCTGGAAATATTTTTGCTTTTAAAACATTGAGCTTTCATGCTGTGATATTCGTACTTGGAAAAGATTGATACTACTTATTTGTAATCATTCAGTAACTTGCATTTGTTAACCAAATACCATTTTTGAGGAAAAAAAAAGAAAAAAGAGGAACCTAGAATGGCACCCGCTAGAAGCAAAAAACACCTTACTTGCTTCAGTTGAGGAACTGCCCAGTTGCCCACCAGCACCAGCAAGCTGGGACAGCTGCCAAATTCCGAAAATCCCCAGTGCACCACCACTCACCAGCAAGCAGAATGGCGTCCCATCACACTGCCAGCAGCCCCGCGTCCCATTCCAGCGACATCCCGCGACATGTCATTTTCCGTGCATTTCCGTGCAAAAAAAAAAAAAAAAAAAAAATGCTGTAGGATGGGAATATTCCCATCCTACAGAATTTTGGGAATATTCCCGGGAACATTCCAAAATTCCCCGGGAATATTCCCGGAATATTCCCGCCCCTCTGGGAAAGTTCCCGAGGGAATATTCCCGGGAATATTTGCAAAATTCCCGGGAATTTTCAATGAAAATTCCCGGGAATATTTCCAGTCTCATATTGATTTTTCTGACTGTTTTTGACTTTGAAAAGTTTCGAAGGGAAAATTCCCGGGAATATTCCCAAAATTCGCGGGAATATTCCAAAATTCCTGGGAATTTTCATTCAAAATTTCTAGCAAAATTCTTACATTTGAATATTTCACATTAGGCACCTAGGTAATCGCTAGTCCAAGACTCGTTTTGGTTTTCTCCTCTGCTTTAGACTCTGTCTCCAGAGCGGCCAGCGTTGGACATAAAAGGTGTAACGGTAGGTTAGGGATGTGCCAATAATTTGTTTTCTTCTTTCTATTCCCCTAGGAGGGGGGGTGGGGAAAGAAACAGGTTTGATGAATTGGCTAATTTGAGACGCTTCAGAGGGGAAAAGGTTATCCCTGGTAACCCAAGAAAGAAAGTCGGGATAGAGGAGGTGGCTACTCTATTGATCAAAGCCATGTTTCAATTGACAATGTTGGTGATACGGGGCTTGTGAGATGCCCGACATTACAACAGAAAGAAGAGACGAGACGACTGAATTTTAACTGAACTTTCCAGTGTGATGTTTTGGTTGAGAATCAAGTCCATTTACAGTAGTGATCAAGAAGTCCCAGGAGGGAGGTTTGAAGCTGTTAAAGGTGGGAGGACATTGACGAGAATTTGGTCCCAAGTAGACCAAATGATTCCTGAGAAAGAACAATCACAGTGAAGCAGAGAAGGTATCTAAAGACTGGAAGAGGGAGGGAAGTGACAGTGAAGGGCCGAGAAGTGGACTCTCCAAAGGGAGTTTGTTTGTTCCCGTCCGGGAGTTTTCCCAATTGGTAAATTGATAACAATGATTTGGTAAGTGCTTGTTCATCCGGTGAAAGATATACCTATCCTAAAATGTAAACTGATTGATTCTCATTAATTCTCTTTTATTGTTTCTTACCATTATTTGAATAAATTTAGGTTGTCTCAGGTGGGTATAAGCCCATAGGCCTTGAATTTGGAGAACTGGAAAGAGTAGTGCAATAAATACCCATTTATAGGGATAGGGGTGATCTGCTACTTTGTTCTTGAAAGCTTTGGTGGGGATTTGTCGACAAGGACAGTCCAGACGAAGAAGTTGGAGTTAACTGAGAGGGGTAAGTCCTGCCAGTCGGCACATTTTGGCGACCGTGACAGGACACGCGTCAGAAGGGTGAAAATGGAAAAGAGGGAACGGGTTTGTAAGGTGCCAATAGAGGTGAAGGATAAAGAGGGCTTAGGTGAGGGATATTTTCCATGTGTACGTGCGACATGGAAAAGCTGGCAAGGAATGATCCCTTTGGATATAGTGCCAGATACAGATGCATCGAGGACAGTGATGAGAAGTGGTTTGTTTAAGAGATATGGTGGATATGTAAGGAAGGAAGAAAAGGAGGTAGTGATAGTCGACGGTAGGAGAATCGACGATATTGGTTGTGCAGAGGTGGAATTGATATTTTGGGGAGGAAAATGGAAAGGGAAAGTTTTGGTAATACCGGATGTCAAGACTGCGGATATGATTTTGGGAAGGGATATAATGATGGCATTGGGAATGAATATGGAAAATTGGAGACAGGATAGATGTAGGACTCAGGGTAGTGATGCAGAAGTTGAGATTAGGGTTGGAGAACCGGAAGTGATGAGGCAGCTAGAGTCAGATTTTGAGAAACGGGAAGCAGGTGATGGTGCGGTAGAAGTGGTGGAGCAGTTGAGGAAGAAGGCAGAAGCTTTGGAAAGTGAAGAGGGAATAGAGCTGGAGAACATAAAGGACAAAATGTCTTGGTTGTGGAGAAAGGTAGAGTATTTGGATTATTTGGAAGGGAAGGGTTGGTTGGAAGAAGGAGGAGTTGGAACTAATATTGAGCATAAGTCCATCATTCATGATGTTGAAAGAAGAATTGAAGAGATAAAGGAAATGTTAGTGGAGTCAAGGAGACAGGAGATGGTGGAACAAGGATGTCAAGGTGAAGGAGACAATCGGGTAGGCGAGGGCACCCCGTTAAAACTAGCCCAGAAGGAGAAAGAAGAGTGGTAGGAGGTTTGCAAGAAATGGTGGGAAAATGTAGAAGTTTGCATGAAGATGAAGGTGGCGGGAAGTGGGAAAATGGACGGCATTGGAAATTGGAGATTGGGAGCAAGGCCTATGGTAGTGGAGTTTTGGGGTTGGTTAGGAGGTGGCCGAAACTGGGGGTAGGATAATTCTCTCGTTGGGACTGTGGGAAATTTCAATAATTCAGGAGTGTTTTTTTTGGGTAGGCTAGGGCATCCCAAGTGTTCGAAAACTTGCCCGAAGATTTTGCTATGATTCGTTTTTTTGTGAGTCTTTGTTTTTTTGTGTGAAGAAGATTTCAAGGGTTTCATTTTGTGAAGGATTTAGATTTTTTTCTTGGGAGGCAAGGGCAACCCTAAAACTCGCCCAAGGAAGTGGCAACCCTAAAACTCGCCCAAACTATTTGGAGGTTAGAGATTTGTTTAGGTACTGTAATTTCTTTGGTGCGATGGAAGTTGATTTGTGTTTTGTCATGAATAGCTCAATTGGACGAAGATTGTTTGTCATGGAAAGTGATTTTGTAAAATGATTTTGGTGAAATGATTTTAGTTTGATCTTTAGTTGTTTTCAATAAAAGTGACACCTAATTATTAATGTTTGTTAATGTGATTATTGTGATTTAATAAAGTGTCCTATAATGATTAATTGATTTGGAGTGGTTGTTTTGCTTAATTAGAATGTCTATCTCTGGAATGGTGAGGAATTGAGGTAAATTTTGAGAGAAATTGGAGATGGAAGGCAGTGTGAAGGGAGAGGAAAGCAAATTATTGGCGCATCTTAAGGGAGGGGGTGTGTAACGGTAGGTTAGGGATGTGCCAATAATTTGTTTTCTTCTTTCTATTCCCCTAGGAGGGGGGTGGGGAAAGAAACAGGTTTGATGAATTGGCTAATTTGGGACGTTCAGAGGGGAAATGGT